>OVBE01000278.1:0-56428 GCA_900406425.1 Iberis pinnata
GTGACCGACCTACAATAGCTGGTCCAGTCATAGCGTTTATGGAAACGCTATGAAAGATCTTTTATAACGTTAATCGTGTGCTATCAATGAGACTTTTTCTTGTAGTGATGACTTTCCATTTTTGTAATCTTTATGGGTTAATATTAATAAAAGACAACCAAAAAAAGATTGAAAAATATACAATGTCAGTCATAACTTAAGACAACATATCCATAAATGAAATGGAACTAATGCATAAAATAAGAATCAAGTACTTATTTTTTTGTTGTTGTAACGTTATAATTTATTCCAACAAAAAATCTTTACACAAATGTTTAAAAGAATAGAGATCATGCTTTTTAATAAGAGTTCAATTTGTGATAGCCGAGTAATAAATTACATTAATAAATTACATTATCCCCAATGTTGTTACATAAAAATCACATTCTCAACCTGTTATGTGACAGTGAAGAATGGTGAAAACCTACGACGAGTCATTAATAGCTTTTCATCAATACCTTTGATTTCAAATCTTCTGACAGTCTTTCTCTCGAGGTTGAAATTAAAAACATAGAATGGATTATTTGTCCATTGATGACCTTGTACCCAAACAATTTCACCATTTTCAGCAGTCCATCTTGAATTTATTACATTAACATATCTATCAGGAAACGCAAGTATATGCTTGAACCATATATCTTTCTCTCTGTCATCTAAAACCCTTAAGAACTTAGTATTATATTCTACGACACCTAATTTTCCCTTGTAGTTTATCAAAACCATCCTCAACCACAAAGTATAGACGTCAAAAGCCACTTCAATTAAACTAAATTTCTCAGACCTAACATCAAAGCATGCTATCAAACTAGTCTTTTTAGATTAAGTCAGGTAATACAAAACCCAGTGTACGAGCTTTCTCCATGAAATTTTTCCTTTACCTATAGTGATATGAACCTAAGAAGCTTTCTCGGCCACATTCTGTGCGCTTAAAAGAACGCATGTTTTTATGCAGTTATGGTACGATTTTGGACTCAAGCTCTTCATAGGAGTTGTAGGCTTTTGAATTAAATTTACAACGAGTCCAAAATCACGACAAATGGCCAAATGGGTAAATAGATGCATGTTATAATGGAGACATGTCTAACTTCGCGGACAGAATAGTTGTGTTTCAAATATGGCGAGTTTCCAAGTCCTATCCTTAGGAATTTTGGCTTGAGCCCTTCATGAAAATTGAAGCCCTGGATGTTAGATTTCTAAAAAGTCCGAGCTCATCACAAAAGCCCAAGTGGTTCATCCTGTGAGCTCATTTGAAGATAAAGAGTCATAGAAGACGAAGAGTTGGGTCAAAGAGTCAAAATCTTCTCTCTTGAGTCTAGTACGAAATCAATGTTTATTCTAGTGACTCTTTATCTTATTTCCCTATTTAAATGGTTTGTAACTCAATGTATTATTGATCCAATTTTTATCAATGAATTTTGGATCCTTGAAAGTGTGTAATATCTTTCAAGTTATGCTGGTGCGTAATATCCAGTAGGAGTTTGGCCTTGGTGTGTAATTTCCAAGGTTGTTTAAAGTCTTTGTTGGTGTGTAATATCTAGTAGAGCATCCGGGTTCTTAGTGCGTAATATCTAAGTTCCTTTTCAAGTCTATTGGTGTGTAATATCCAACAACATCCTTCTTTGGTGTGTCATATCCAAAGAACCCTTGGAGTATCAGAAGTCTTCCGCAACTTCTGTGGTAAGCTTCAATCCACGACTATCTGACGCATCAAAGGGCTTTCCGCAACTCTTTGTATGTCATTCGTTCCATCTAATATCTATCTTTTCTTTTTATTTTTGTTTTTAAACCACCTTCGGAGTAGGTCCTTGAAGCATTCATATTATATAGTCAGAACTTGATGCTCCTTTAAGTTTATCTTGTCCTCTATAGAATGACTTGGTCATGCACAAAATCTTGAACTGTTTGTTAATCGGATCATACCCAAAATAGCTGATTAGATAGATTCTTGTTCCTTGTTCTTACTTTGGGTATAGTTAGGGTTTGACCAGTAAAAGGATTACATATAACAGGAATCCTATTTAATTAGTTTTCTCTGATAATCTAAAATATGTATAAATCCATTAACACTTGCTCATTCGACGAACGGGTCATGAACAATTCGATGAATTCTTCACTACGAACTAAGGAGTACCATTGCTTCGAGACACAACGAAACACTGCGACGTATTTCACAGGTAATCTCCAAAATATCTCAATGATGAAATCATTGGGAATAGTCTCTATGATTCCTTCTCCTGCATGCGTTGATGCTCGTGTGTTGTCACAGACGCTTTTTCGGCTATACATCGATCTTTAGGTTTTAGATTACAACACGAAACTTTTCTTCGTTTTTTCTTAAATTTTGTTTTATTTTTCTTAATAAGAATATATACTTGGTTATAGTATTTGAAGGGGTAGTTTGAACTAGTTGGGCCACATTAAAGTAAATGTAAAGCCTAAAAAGAGAGAACACAAACATGCTTTGTCGTATCTTAATTATTGGATTATCATTGTGTCACATTATCTATATGCAATGAATGGTGATTGTCAATGTTTTTGTCTGTTTTTGGCCGGTACGGCGGTTATGGCTAGTTCCTCTCCGATCATGAAATCTCCATGTTCCCTGCCACGATCATGTTGCAAGGAGTTGGTTTACCCATGTTTCGATGAATATCTCCACGTTGATTTCTCCTCTACGTGACGCGTTACTAATATCAAATTTGTACTATATAAAGGGTCTTTTCTTTTCCAGGTGCTTTCATCCTTTACTTCTTTGCATCTCTGAATTTATATACTCTCTTTCACAAAACATCATGGGTGATGACTTACAAAGGGATGTACAAGATCTGGACTTGGGAATTGATGATGCCCCGGTCCCTTTACCATTGGATGTTGTGCACCAAGCCGAACATGATAACCGGTATGTTCTCATTGGTCAACCGGTGATGCCACAAAGACAAAACCTTTGTGCTATCATAGTAGCTATGCCTCGAATTTGTGGACACTCTGGATTCATTCATGGACGTATTGTGGATGGAAATTGCTTCCAGTTCATATTTCCATCTGAAGAATCACTTGAAACAGTTTTGAGGAGAGGTCCTTGGGCATTCGCTAACCGTATGCTCATACTCCAGCGTTGGAATCCTCTGATGAATCCATCGTTTCTGCAATTTATTCCTTTTTGGGTCCAGATTAGAGGAATTCCTCTTCAATACATGAACATAGAGGTTATCGCTCATATTGGTCGTGCTTTGGGATTAGTTATGTCAGTTGATTATGATGGTGAGGCAGCGGTGAGAGTTGAATATGTGCGTGTGCGCATAAATTTGGGTGTGGATCAACCCCTTCGCTTCCAAAAGTATTTCCAAAGGAATGAAGAGACTACCCTGCTCATGTTTAAGTATGAACGTCTGAAGAACTTTTGCCAAGTGTGTGGAATGATGACACATGATTATGGGGCGTGTCTAATTGTCAATGGTGGTGGCTTTGATGATGACTCTGATTCGGATGGGGATGATTTGGATGACAACCTGCCACCTGTTCATGCTCAACATGGTATTGTTATCCAAGAACTTAATGAAGATGAAGCTGAGATGATGGCTGCTCAACCTAATAATCACCATCCTATGAGAGAGGAAGCTACTGTAATTATCCAAGACCCAAGAGAAATGTAGACAGGGATGAAACCATAAGGAATGAATTGGTATTTCACCAATCTGTTTTGTTTATTGGATCTCCTTCAACCACAAGAAAGAGGAAGGGTTTGGAGATGAAAGATAGGAATGCAGCGAACAAGATTCAAGTGGCAGAAGTTGGTTGTCAACAAGGACAAGAAGATACTTCGACCAAACAGGTGTGTGGCTTGGTGGGCCCTCAACCACCAGATCAAGAATGATTACAGCCACTTGGAATTATCAAGGTGCAGGGACAGCCTTGACAATTCGACGCCTAAAGGAGATAAGACAGAAATATCTCCCGGACATAATGTGTCTCTTTGAAACCAAGCAATCTGATGACCACATGCGCTCTATTTGTAGTAGTTTAGGTTATGAATTCTAAATTACAGTTCCACCAGTTGGCTTAAGCTGTGGAAATTCTGGACTAGATCCATTATGCTTTATGTTGATTTCCAGTCACCTCATCTTGTAGATTGTACCGTTCAGTTGAATGAAATCAGTTTTAATTTGTCTTTTGTGTATGGACATCCACAACAGACACTGAGAAACATCCTCTGGGAAAGACTATAAAGAATTTTGATTGCTAGACATACCCCTTGGATTGCTATGGGGAATTTTAATGCCATTCGAAACAATGAAGAGAAAAAAGGAGGTCCGTTGCGATTGTCTTCTTCCTTTGTAGAATTCAATCGTATGATGTCTATATGCAATTTTCATGATTTAAAATATGTTGGAGATAGATTCTCTTGGTCAAGGAAACGCCATTCGGGTATTGTGAGGTGTTGCTTAGACCGTTTTATGGCAAATTTTGAATGGCTGGCTTTATACCCATCTGATCAAGCTAATTTTTCGGCCATTTGAAGGTTCTGATCATAGACCAGTAATTACTAATATTTCTACTAATCTCAGTCCTAGAAGGAGACAATTTATGTATGATAGCATACTAGTTGATCAAGATGGATTTATTGAATATATTCAAGATATTTGGGCAAAGGAGGATTTTAAAAATCAGAATATGATGGAACAAATAAAGCTTACACGTTCCCATATTTCAAGATGAAAATCTCACCACCATGTAAATGTTTCTCAAAGAATCAGACAATTAAAACAAGAATTGGATATAGCCATGTCTGATGGAACTACTTTGGATGTTAGGCAAATTAAGCAGCAATTGGAATTAGCTTATAAAGATGAAGAAATGTTCGGGTATCGTAAGAGTCGTGTTAATTGGATTCGTCGAGGGGAAAAAAAACACAAGATTTTTTATGCTGCAGCTAAATCCAGATTGGCTAGAAATAGGATATTTTAAAAAAAAAACGATGATGGAAATACAATTATAGGAGAAGACAAGATAAGTGAAGTTGCTACAGAATACTTTTCGAAGATGTTTACAAGTGTTCCACCAACAACTGCTCAAATGAATGAAGTCTTTACAGATTTTACACCCAGAGTCTCTGAGACCATTAATCTTGACCTGACCAAAGATATTTAACCTCATGAAATTGAAGTTGCTGCATTCCAAATTGGTCCACATAAGGCCCCAGGCCCAGATGGGATCTCGGCTTCATTTTGTCACCGCTTTTGGCCCACAATCAAAAACTCAATCTTTAAGGAAGTCAACACATTCTTCTCAACAGGTGAATTCAGTCCTCAAATAAATCATTCGAACCTCTGTTTGATTCCAAAAGGGAGCTCACCACAAGACATGTCAAGCTACAGACCGATAGCTTTATGTAACGTAAGTTACAAAATTATATCTTGGATTCTAGTTAATCGACTCAAACAGCACTTAGCTTCCTTAATATCCGAACATCAGGTTGCTTTTGTGCCAGGACGGCAAATTATTGACAATGTTTTAATCGCTCAAGAGCTATTTCACACCCTGAAATGTCGTAAATGCTGGTCCAAGTCCTATATGGCTATCAAAACGGATATTTCAAAAGCCTATGATAGATTGGAATGGTCGTTTATCCGTAAAGTATTACAACACATGGGTTTCCATGAAAAATGGATTTGGTGGATTATGAGATGCATTGAAACAATGTCCTTTTCAGTCCTTATAAATGGTCAGCCATTTGGATTGATTAGGCCAACCAGAGGAATCCGACAAGGTGACCCGTTGTCGCCATACATCTTCATTTTGTGTGCTGAGATCCTTTCCTATCTTATGTCCTCGACTGCTGCTGCAAATTCAATTAAAGGAATCAAGATCAGTCAAACAGGTCCTACAATTACTCATCTCATGTTTGCTGATGATGCTTTGTATTTTTACCATGATCATCCAAGATCTGCTACTACAATAGCTAGAATGTTACAAAAATATGAGGTTGTTTCGGGACAAGCCATTAATCTTAATAAGTCTTCAATCACTTTTGGTTCGAAGGTGAGATCGTGTTTGAAGACTAGATTGCGACATTTGCTCCAGATATATAATGAAGGTGGTTTAGGGAAATATTTAGGCCTTCCTGAACAATGGGGACACAATAAAAAATAATTATAGGAGTATATTGTCAGGAAAGTTCAGGACATGACACAACATTGGTCAACAAAATTTCTTTCTCCTGCAGGGAAGGAGATTCTCTTAAAGACAATTGCACTTTCACTCCCAGTCTATACCATGAATTGTTTTAAACTACCAAAGGGTATTTGTGAAGATATTGAGCGACGTTTAGCAAAGTTCTGGTGGTGAAATAACTCTGGAAGGGGATTACATTGGTTCAAATGGTCCACGATGAGTAGTTCTAAAAGAGATGGAGGTATAGACTTTCGAGACATTGCTAATTTCAATGACTCAATGTTAGCTAAACCGGTATGGAGACTTATGTAGAACCCAGAGAGCTTTGTCACAAGATTGTTTAAAGGTCAATACTTTAAAGATACGACGATCATAAATGCTGAATTGAGTCGAAAGCCTTCTTTTGTATGGAGATCGTTAATGCATGGTAAGAAGTTATTGGCCAAAGGATTGCAATTTCTTATTGGCAAGGGAGATGGTGTTAACATACGGACAGATGTCTGGCTGCCCCTTCACCCTCCTAGACCGCCTAGACCATTAAAACCAGAAACTATTAATGATAGTGGAATAACTAAAGTGAGAGATCTTATTAACACCAACTCTGGAACTTGGAATCAATCACTAATAATGACCATTATGAACCAAGAGGATGCACATACAATCTTATCCATAAGATTGAGTAGTTAACCACACACGATTATTTGGGATGGCATTATACTCAAGATGGTCTATTTTCAGTTAAATCCGGATATTGGTTGGCTAGAGATATTTCCTCAGAGACAGAGTTACTGAGGCCAATTCCAGGCTCATTAGGCATCAAAGCATTAATTTGAAAACTTCAAACAGCTCCGAAGATAAAACATTTCCTTTGGAAACTTACTTCAAATGCTCTACTTGTCAATGAGAATCTTCAACTAAAATACATCATTCAAGACTCACAGTGTTGCAGATGTTGCTCTGGAACATAATCTATTCTTCTTTTATTTTTCAATTGTCCATATGCAGTAGCTATGTGGCGGGCATCTCAGCTTCGGATACAAAATCTAGGCTGTTTGAATGGAAGTTTGGAACAAATGCAATACTTCAATGGAGCACAAACAACCACCTTTCACTATACACTAGGAAATTACCTTTATGGATTCTTTGAAGATTATAAAAGAGCAGGAACATATTACTATTTCAAAGAAAGTCGAATACATGGCTTAGAGATTTACAAAAGGCAATTGCAGATGCTTCTGAATGGTCTGAAAATTGGATACACACTTCCCAGTCATGATGTAAAAACTCCAATTAGAATCGACACATTGAGCGTCTAAATATTCCTTCCTCATTTGTTAGGTGCAATTATGATTGTGCCTTCAAATACCAAGAAACATGCTCGGCTGCGTGGATAGTTAGTGATGCATCTGACTCTTTTTTGGAAGCAGCTTACTCACCAGGTCAACCATGTAACAACGCATTAGAAGCTGAACTCCAAGCTCTAACTCAAGCCCTTCAACATTTATGGATTCAGGGATATAGGAAAGTGATTTGTGAAGGAGATAATATTCAAGCTTTTAAGCTACTGCAAGGTACTGAGCGAAATTTCTATGTTCACAATCACATCCTCAACATTAGAAGTTGGATAAAGAAGTTTCAGGAAGTAAAATTTAGATGGATTCACTGCTCTCTGAATCATGATCCCGATTTTCTCGTTAAAGTCTACAATTATTCACCTTCTTTTATGTTTTTTTAAAGAACTTCCCCATTGTTTAATTAATTCCTCTTGTACGAATTCTTAAATCAATGGAGTATTAACAGATAAAAAAAACTAATAAACCTACCATTATATTTGGAATGAGTCAGATAATTTTATTTTGTTAAGTTGCTTGAATACTTTTTTTTTCTTTTTTGGGGTCAAATGTTGTAATGATATTATAATCAATTTTCAGTTTTTTTACCGAAGTTACTAGCATAAAATAAAATAAAACAATTACGAGAATAAAAAATAAAAAAATAAAACATGAATAATAACATAGCAAAATAAAAAAAGCAAACAACAATACGAAGATAATCCAAAAAGCCGCAAAAACCCGAGAAGATCAAAATGCCACAAGTGCAAACCAATCAAACGTCAAGCCCACCATTGCTCCATGAAAACCCCATCATTATGAGATTCTCTTATTAAGTAGAGAAAAAAATCCTCTTAACACCTTTGGAGATGAGCTAAAGGAGTAGAACCCGCGTCACCATAGGGATCCACAAGCATGAGAGCACCACCACGAGACTCTAATCTGCATACACCATGTGCCTGTTATGAGAGAGTCGTTAAGGTAGTTAAGTATTATCGAGTCTTGCATTTGAATTTGGTTCTAGTATTTGGTTTGATTGAGTCAATAAGTGGCCGAATGAAATGGTCAAGTAAGTTAGTGGTTTAGTAGTCTTAGTTGCTTAAATGTAGGACTTACTTGTTTCAATTTGTTTCAGTTGTAAATGTTATATATAGCCATTCTCTTTGATAATGAAGTACAATTTTAAAGTCAAGAAACAGAGCATTTGAGTTTACAAATTGGTATAAGAGATTTGTTCTTAAAAGACAAAAACTACAAAAACATAAAAGAGAGATGAGAGACGACAAGATAAAATTGCCATAGTTTGATGGTCATTGGAACCACTGGAGTGAGGTCATGGAAAACTTCTTCCGTGCCAAAGGTTTGTGCAGCTTGATTGAGACTGGAGTTGAAGAACCTCAGACCACAACAATTCCTTATGTAGAAGAAAGTCTTCAGCTTGAAGCCATGAGGACAAATGATCACAAGGTAAAACACTATTTGTATCAAAGTATTGATCATGTGACATTTGAACAGATTTTGGATAGAAGAACATCTAAAATCATATGGGACTCAATGAAGACCAAATTTGGTGGCAATGCTCGAGTAAAGAGATCATTGTTGCAGAAATTGAGAAGGGATTTTGAGATCCTGGAGATGTAGGAGTCTAAAAGTATTAAAGAATACTTTACCCGTTTATTGGCCATCACCAAACAAATGAGAAGTAATGGAGAAGCAATGACTGACTTGAAGGTTGTTGAGAAAATTCTCAGGACTCTAAGTGAGAAGTTCATGTATGTGGTGGTATCTATTAAAGAATCCAAAGATACTGGAAGCATCACTCTGGATAACTTACAGAGTTCTTTGGTGGTCCATTAAAAGAAGTTCAGAAAGCCAGAAAGAGCAGATGATCATATGTTGAAGATCACTCATGGAAGAGGAACCAGATTCACAGGAAGAGGAAGAGGACGTGGACGAGGGAGAACAACTCTGAATAAGAGCATGGTGGAATGTTACAAATGCCATCGCCTTGGACATTATCAAAATGAATGTCCAAAGTGGGATGAGAAGGAAAATTATCCAGATCTTGGTGAAAATGAGGAGATGCTGTTGATGGCTTATGTCGAGGATGAAGTAGCTAAAGCATATGGTGAAAAAAACGTGGTGATGACACAACGTGAGAAGCAAGAAAACACAAGGAAGAAAGCATGGTTCTTGGATTCTGATTGTTCAAACCATATGAGTGGCAACAGGGAATTGTTCTCAACCATGAATGAGAAGTTCAAACATTCAGTTAAATTGGGAAACAACAAGACAATGGAGGTCACTAGGAAAGGAAATGTGAGATTCAAATTTAATGATGCACCTTACACGATAACTGAAGTGTATTTAGTATATGAACTCAAGAACAACTTACTGAGCATTGGCCAACTTTAAGAAAAAGGGTTGACAATCATGATCTGCAAAGTCTATCATGAAGAGAAAGGTCTAACTGTAGAATGCAAGATGAGTGCAACCAGAATGTTTGTGCTGTTTGATCAAACCAATGAGGCCACTAGGAAACATATGAAGAGGTACCAAAGTTGTGGCATGGGCGCTATGGTCATCTCGGTCATGGAGGGATGAAGATGCTTCAAAGAAAGAACATGGTACGGAGACTTCCAAGCTTTGACATTCAACCATTTACTTGTTCACATTGCCTTAAAGGCAAACAACCAAGGAAAGTAATTCCAAAAACTAGTGTGTGGAGAGAAAAAGAGGTGTTGGAGCTCATACACTCTAACATATGTGGTTCCATCAGCCCTGTCTCAACCAGTGGAAAGAGGTATATACTATGTTTCATTGATGATTACAGTATAAAAGCTTGGGTGTAATTCCTCAAAGAGAAATCAGTGGCATTTGAGCAGTTCAAAATGTTCAAAAGTAAGGTGGAACATTTCAAAGTTTGGGGAAGTTTGGCTCACACACACATTCCTTATGTAAAACGAGGTAAGCTTGATGATAAAATAATTACATGTTTTCTGCTTGGCTTCTTAGAAGAGTCTAAATGCTACATGCTATATGATCTAAAAACAAGAAAAGATCATAACAAGCAGAGATGTAGTGTTTGAAGAGACAAAAGGATGGAATTGGGAAGAAGATACATATTATCTACCAAATTCTGAGTTATCATGGAGTGATGATGGAGAGTGGGAAGAAAATGATGAAGAGAATGTAAGTGGAGAAGAATCAGGAAATGCACAAAACATTGAGAAGCTTGGTGTAGTTATTGAAGGGAATTAGATGGAACAAGATTTGGGAGTCGGGGAGAGAAGAGCACGAAGACTCTCATCTTATTTGAATGATTATGTCGTTGGAGCTGGAGTATTAATAGAAGAAGATGAAGTTAACATGGCTGAGATAGTTTCTTCAGATGCAGTTATAATCTCATCAGACCCACTCACCTTTGAAGAAGTAAACAGAAGTGTAAAATAGAGAGAAGCCATGGAAGAAGAGCTTCTCTCAATAGAGAAAAACAAAACCTGGAGTTTATGTTCTCTGCCACATGGTGCTAAGTGCATTGGGGTGAAATGGATTAACAAAACTAAGCTAAATGAACTTGGTGAGATCATCAAACACAAGGCTATATTAGTGGTCAAAGGCTATTCTCAGGAATTTGGGATAGATTTTACAGAAGCATATGCACCAGTAGCAAGAATGGACACAATTAGAACTCTCCTTGCAAGTGCATCACAGAGAGACTAGGTGATCTACCAGCTTGATGTCAAGTCAGCTTTCTTCCATGGTGTCTTAAATGAAGATGTATACATACAAAAGCCGCAAGGTTATAAGATAAAAGGAGAAGAGGGAAAGGTATACAAGCTTCATAAGGCTTTGTATGGATTGAGACAAGCTTTAAGAGCATGGTTTAGCCGGATTGAGGAGTACTTCATCAAGGAGGACTGAAATCACCAAATGAGGAGACTCTCTTTCTGAAATCAATGATCAAGGTAACATTATGATTGTTAGTGTGTATGTGGATGATCTCATTTATATAGGAGATTGTGAAGCTATGATGAAGGAATTCAAGATGTCTATGCAACAAGAGTTTGACATGACTGATTTGGGAAAATGAAGTTCTTTCTGGGAATTGAAGTGTCTCAAGCAGCAAATGGTTTTCATATTTCTCATGCCAAGTATGCACTGGAGATTCTGAAACGCTTTAATATGGAGAAATCCAATCATGTTTGTAATCCCATGGTTCCATGAAGTAAACTCACCATTGAGGAAGAAGGAGAACCAGCTGATGAGACTCTCTACAAGCAAATTGTGGGAAGTCTCATGTACATCACAACACCACACCAGACCTGCAATATGTTGTAAGTGTGTTGAGTCGATATATGTCTAAGCGTACTTTATTACACTTACAAGCTGCCAAGAGAGTGTTGAGATATTTGAAGGGAACTATAGACTATGGCATATGGTATAGAAAGGGAGGAACTGGTGAATTGTTGGTGTATACAGATAGTGATTTTGCAGGAGATACTGACAATAGGAAGAGCACTTTGGGATATGTGTTCTTACTGGACAAGGCAGTTGTAGCTTGGTCATCTAAGAAGCAACTAATAGTGACATTGTCCCCACTGAAGCCGAGTATGTAGCTGCTTCAACATGTGCGTGTCAAGCAATTTGGTTTGAAAGAGTCTTAAGTGAGCTGAAGCACAACATAACATAAGGTATTACCATTCACTATGATAATACTTCAACCATCAAGTTATTCAAAAATCCAGTATTCCATGGGAGGTGCAAGCATATAGGAGTGCATTTTCACTTTCTCAGAGATTTGGTTAATAAAGGAAGAGTGCGTCTGAAGAATTGTGGTTTACAAGAAAAAGTTGCAGGTATTTTCACAAAGCTGTTAGGAAGAGAAGTGTTTCAGACATTAAGGAGAAAGCTTGGAGTGTGTCCAGCAGAGAGTAAGCTCAACTTCTCAAGAAGTTCATCTTAAAGAGGGTTTGTAATGAAATAGCCGTTAAGTTAGTTAAGTATTATCGAGTCTTGCATTTGAATTTGGTTATAGTATTTGGTTTGATTGAGCCAATAAGTGGCCGAATAAAATGGTCAAGTAAGTTAGTGGTTTAGTAGTTTTAGTAGCTTAAATGTAGGACTTAGTTGTTTCAATTTGTTTCATCTGTAAAGGATATATAGACATTCTCTTTGATTAATGAAGTACAATTATAGAACAAGAAACAGAGCATTTGAGTCTACAGCGCCATGCGAGCATATCATAACGCCCATGCAACACCGAGTAACTATGAGACCTAGCTGAACATAGATGCAGAGGTGTGAGTATGAACAATGACCACAATCTTACCTTTAATGAGAAGAAGAGAATAATGTCTAGCCAAGCAACACATGTGCTATCTTCGAGGAAACGTGAGCGTTTGAGCCACAAAAACTCCTCCACTTATTGTTCACATTTGGAGTACCATCTCTAAAGCTAAGGATATCAGCAGTGAAGGGAACCACACTAAACTCGCCATAAGACTTAGATCTAGTGAACGTAACCCAAAAATCTATATCTTCATAGGTTTTTGAGCAGAGGGAGGCAAATCTAGGTCGATGGAACCAACAAAGTGTTGTTGCTTCGCTTTTCTAGACCAAGAAAGGGAATGGATCAACATCGCCTTAGCCTCCTAAATCACCACTCGACACATACCAAAGTTATGAAACAGAAGGAGATACACGGGAGAGATGACGAAGAGGAAAAAACACAAAAGAACATAAGTGAGACCAGCGATGGTGAAGCAGGTAACACCGGCCGTTGCCACTTAACCATTTTATTTTGTTGCACAACCTAATTTTCAAATTTCCAATAATTTTTTTTTCATTAATTTTCAATAATTATCATTCTTCTTCCTCATCATTCTTTTTTTTCTAACTAGACACAACAGACTACCTAGCCCTACACTACAACTTGAGAGTAAAGGAATTTGAACTTTATACTAGAGAAAAGGTAATCTAGTCTCTTTATGCATGAAGATAATCAATTTAGTCATTATGGTCGGATTCAATTATGGATTTATGACCACATTCTCATAGGACCCTCTTATATTTCTTTTTAATATCTTGGATTATAGACAAAGGAGAAGAAGGAACCGAGTAGTGCAGGAGTAGACAAGTCACTAGACTGTATGCACTTGTCCCTCTTCGTTCTTTTATATCCTTCTTTGTGGTTAGTTGCATTTTACATTATCTCTTTTCCCATAATTTTTTTTGTAGAATCGTTCGTGCAAACAACATGTATGAGCTTTGACTCCAAACTTTAACGTTATAAAAAATCACTAAACTTGTTTAAGGTTGTATATGAGAGAAAAAAATAAGCATACGTTTATTTAATACTAATATTACACATATTACAAATTAGAACTATGGATGCTAAAATCCACAATGTAGTTTTATCAAATTGATCTCAATGAGGAATTTGATTGTTCTTGTTTAATAAGAGAAAAGACGCAATGAAAATTTAAAAAGAAATAGATTTTATTGATTTGAATCAAATGGTTACACTTGCAACTTAGATAAATTCTCTAAAGTAAAACACAGATCGAAAATTGGCCAAAAAATCCCTTTCTTCTTTCTTCCTCCCCTTTTTATAGTCATTTCGGCCTAGGTCGTATTGTTCCAATTTTCGGAATTGGTTGGCCCTATGATATCGGAGAATCCCACCTAATTTGGGGCTTCCTTGACTTAGCCCTTTCCTGCTCGGCCTGCGCTTGCATTCTTTGCGGTTCATCTGCACCCTGAGTGCTCAACCACTTAGTTATCGTTATTCAGATGGAAAGCTTGTATGGTCAATCTTTCTACGCCTAATACGTGTTGAGTCAAACTCCATGGAGTGATACTGGATGACGAAAAATTCTTCTGAGGGGGTTTTGACACCAACAGATTAGCCCCCAGGTCTCCCCATGAGCTTAGTGAATTGGGTGACCTTCGAAAACCGTTTGGTGAGTTTCCACTAGGATTTTGAACTCCGAGGTGGTCTTTGAATGTTGTTGTCACTTTATATGCTCACATTGCCTTTGACGCCATTATTTAGGTATTCGAATGTGTGTGCTATATTTATTTCACTTATATATTAATAATGCTTCTTGTTGCGAGGCCAGATGGTTTTCAACAGTCCGGAAATTAAGTATTTGATAAATCGATTTTTTGTGGATTTAATTTGATAAAATCCCAACAGTTCGGAGATTATCCTTTTCTGCATGCGATGGATTCTTTGAATTTAAAATTCAAATCCTTCATCATTACGCCTACAAAAAGGTACTCTTTGTGTTCTTCGAGGCAATTATTGCTTTTTTTCTTTCCTTAATTGTTCGGATCCATCTCCCCCACTCCATTTCAACTGCCAACTATCCCTCTTTCCTTATGCAGCACTCTTCATTTATCTCTCTTGGTTTTGCTAGGGTTTGCGATTATTCTTCCCTAATTCTCCTTCATTTTCTTCGGGTTTCACCTTTCCTCTGTTTTTCTTTCCTTTAATCTTTCTTTCGCCTCAGCTCATTTGATGTCTAATCAACTCGCACTACATTCTTGGAGCAAAAGTTCTTCATCACATCCTGCGACTAGTACAAGTGTCGAAAATCCTATGGCTTTCGGAATGAGATCTAGGGCGGCTGCGGCTGCACGGATCATGAATTTCTCTGATTCCCGATCAACTGTTACGTCCGTGAGGACGATTTGGGAGAAATTTGACTTCCCTTCCAATATTATGTTCATAATCCTTGCAGCTGGTCAATTTCCTAACAATCCCCCAGCCGGATTCTTCACAGTCTATGAGTCTTCTTTAAAACTTGTGGGTTGCGCTTTCCTATTCCTGAAATGTTGGTTGTTTATGTGCGCCGACGAGGGATGGCGCTAAGTCAGCTGATGCCCAAAGAAGTTTGGCATGAAATCTTATTGATGATCCATACAAAGTAAAACGGGTTCGAACTCGAATGTGATATGTTGGAGGTAGCTACATACGTCAAAAGGGGATCAAAGGGGACCAAAGGGTGGTCTCTGGTATCTTGCAAACAAACCTAATCAGGGGCTGACAACCTGACAAACCCCAAAAGATGAGACCGACTGGGATCGTAACTATTTCTTTCTGGAAGTGAACAATCTTTCTTTTGGGACTAAAGGCCCTAACGATTTGAAATCTTAGTGGACTCGGGAAATTGGTGTGGATTTCCTTCAAGTTTTAGATTTAACCCCCTTGTTCCTTTATATTTTTTTTTTAAAAAAATTTTATTATCATCACCTCATTGTTTCTGATTTGGTTTTTCTGTTGTTGTTTATTTTCCGACGTAATTGGTTAACTAATCCTCTCTTTCTTCTTTGTCTTTGGTGTCTTACCAGTTCCGCATTTGGCTCAAGTCGAGAATCTCTTCTGAGTACCTGAGGAATTGGCACTTTCTCGAAAATAATCGATTGAACAACTAGAGCACATTTGATGGAGAAAGAGTCTCCCGTAGCTGGCTTCCACTTGAACCACTTTATGAATCCTCTTCAAGTAAGTATTCTGATTTGGTTCTCTTTTTGGTCCATTCAAGTTGTGTGACACTTGATACTTGGTTTTCCTACAGATACCCCATCTCTGTGCCCATCCATCACCATGAATAATCCTATTCCTCACCGTGAAACTCGTAAATTGAAAAGTTCTCAGGGTGCTCCCAGCTCAGCGGACCCCAATGTTGCTCAGGAGGTTAAGGCACCAAAGGACCAGACCCCAATGGACGTGGATCCCATTGAGGTTTCCGACTCATCACACGGTGATGCTCGTAGGGAGAAAGCTCTGGGTTCCCATAAGAAAATGTCTCTTCCTCCCCCCAGTTCGTCACAGCCCTCGCCATCTCGAAGCTCCAGCAGAGAAAAGAGTTCGTACTTAAGAAACGTCTCTGATCATGATTACAGTGGATTTACTTCAGTTTTACCTAGTCGAGACAATCTCTTATCGTTGAAGATGATGATCTTTGTGCTGAGCTGGTATCCAAACTCCGGCTTGGCGGACCTAAGGTGTATAACCACAGGTCACTCCCAGTTCAGAGAGAGTATACCGAGTGGGCCCGCTCTCATGTTGAGCTATGGATGCTTTTCATTATTTGTTTCATGATCTCGCTTGGCCCTTTGTTTTGATTAACTATGTGTTTGCTTTTTTCAGACCGCAACTCTAGCGAATCGGCTGGTGGGAGTCCTAGATGACGAGCTGAGGAAAGCAAAGAGGAACTTTGGGGTTGAGCTGGTTGCGGATGCGACGGCTAAGGCTGACAAAGCTATTTCGGAGTTAAAGGCTGCGGTGAGATGGGTTGAGATGCTGACTGATGAGAACAGCAAGTTGAGGGCTGAGGTCGCTGAGTTGGAAGACCTGAGGAAGAGCGACGCCGAGAGGCTGAATGAGGAGACGACTTGTTATGAGAAATCAAAGAAGAATCTAAAGAATGAGGTGGCTGACATGGCCAAGGATTTGCATATGTTCTTAAGGAGATGGATGATCAACTCGATCAGAAACTTAAAGAGAAAGAATATGATATGAAGGTGCAGTTCGCAAAGAGGATGGAGCGGGTTAAGGAGAAAGTTGCGAATGAGAGGGTGTACCAGGAGAAGCTGATATAGGTGGAGCAAATCAAAGGTAATCTCGAGCTAATCAAGCTTTTGACCTAGGGGGAAACTATGTTGGAGGCAGAGCATAAAGATCTGAAGGGAGACCTGGTTGGGTTTAATGAGGAACTGGCCATGCTGGACTTCAAAGAGTTGAACTTGGAGAAGGATTGGGTGGCGTCGCCCACCGGGTCTAATCTAAGTGAGCCATCTGAGCCCAATCCGGTTGAAGGTATCAATCCCTACGGTACGAACCTTCCGTCCATGAACCTTGCTGAGGAAACCGCTGTTGAAGCGAAGAAAGATGAGGCTCTAGCTGAGGGAGTAGTTGGAGGAGAGGATGCTAAGAAGCTTGATGTCGATGCAGGTGGGGCGCTCGACAAGGTAGTGGAGGTCGCAATTTGTATTGAGGAAGTCGCAGCTGTTGCGAGGAAAGGAACCCCAGAGAGAATGACGACAATGCGACTGGTCAGCTCAAGCGCCAAAGGCGTCCTCTACTTTTTCCTTTTTAGTTTTCTTTGGACCTTATCTGAATCTGAACATGATGCCCGAGTGGGCTTTTACCCAAAATATTTAATTTCCTTTTTCACTTGGTTGCATGGGGAGGTTGTACCCGAAACTTTAAATCGTCTTAACTACTGCAAGTATTTGGGTTTGTGTTTTTGCTTGTTGCTTGCATCTGTTAACTTTGGGTCGAGCCCCCATCTGGGTGTTATCAAATTTTCCTAGGAGATATCAAAGGTACTTTCTTAGCAAAGCGTATTGTTTAAAAGCAACATATTAATTCGAGGGATAGAATGTTTAATGGTAAATGTTTCGATTGCTAAAATGTTAGTCCTGAATTTCAATACATTGTTGCGAGATTGGGCTCGGCTTTAGCGTTCATACCGTGCTGAGGGTTTCTCAGGCTAATACCCATTAGGGGGTGTGCGATGTATTGCACGACTCGCCAGGTTGCACAATGTTGCGAAAGAGGAAAGTTGGTTATCATGTGAGTGTTATGTTACAAGAGGTAGTGTTTCAAGGGTCTGGATAGTATTACCTGAAAATGAAAATTTGAGGTTTAGGTGGTCTCGTGTGAGTAGAGTGTGGTGTTCTCCCCTCGATTTCACCAAATTATTGGTAAATAAGGTCGGCAAAAACGATAAAGCTATACGGGTTGGTGCTTATGTTGGTATCTCCAAGTTCGGCATCTGGTTGTTTGTTGTTGGAGGAGCCCCCGGTCGGGTTGGGTTTGTCGTGGAGAGGACGAGTACATTTCCCCCATTTTTGAGAAATATTTATATGGAACAGATGGGCGGGCTGGGTAGGAGTGCAAAGGACGAATACATCTCCCCCATTTTTTGAGAAAAAATTATAAGGAATGGATGGTCGGGTTGCGTCAGAGTGCGAAGGAAGAATACATCTCCTCCATTTTTGAGAAAAATTTATAAGGAACGGATGGGAGGGCTGGGTCGGAGTTCGAAGGACGAATACATCTTCCCCATTTTTTTAGAAAATTTTATAAGGAATGGATGGGCAGGCTGGGTCGGAGTGCGAAGGACGAATACATCTCCCTCATTTTTTGAGAAAAATTTATAAGGGATGGATGGACGGGCTGGGTCAGAGGGTAGAATGACGAATACATCTCCCCCATTTTTTAAGAAATATTTATAAGGAATGGATGGGCGGGTTGGGTCGGAGTGCGAAGGACGAATACATCTCCCTCATTTTTTGAGAAAAATTTATAAGGGATGGATGGATGGGCTGGGTCAGAGGGTAGAATGACGAATACATCTCCCCCATTTTTTGAGAAAAATTTATAAGGAATGGATGGGAGGGCTGGGTCGGAGTGCGAAGGAAGAATACATCTCCCCCATTTTTGAAAATTTTTTATAAGTGATGGATGGACGGGCTGGGTCGGAGTGTAGAAAGAAGATATCGATGAACCAAATAATAAGATTAGCTGAACTCCCTAAACAAAGTTGCTTACGTACCCCAAGCAGGGGATCAAGCCTTGGTTGTAGTTTACTGTATTCGGATTACAACTTGCGTAACTTAAATATGAAAATAACAAAGTGCGAGATTCCTAACAAAATTATTTTTTCAAGTGTTGGGCGTTCCAAGGATGTTTCTCTTTGTTTCCGTCTGCGTCTTCCAACTTGAAGACTCCCGGTTTAATTATTTTAATGATTTTGTACGGTCCTTCCCACATGATTCCCAACTTTCCTGCATTCTTCTCTGCCATTGCGGGGAAAACTTCACGTAGTACCAGCTCTCCTTTGTCGAAGCGTCTCTGTTTGATTTTCTTGTTGTAGAATTGGGCTGCAACATTATGGTAATTTTGTAGCCTTATCGTTGTCTGGTCTCTCCTCTCATCAACCATGACGACAATGTTTATGAGCATCTATTCATTTTGATTTATGTTCTGGGGTGCCAGCTCGCGTCTTAGGCTTAGGACTTCAGTCCCGGCTGGTATTACTGCCTAGGTGTCGTATACGAAAGCAAACGGTGAGTCGTTCGTACCCCTCCTGGGCGTTGTCCAATAAGACCACATCACTCCTTCTAAATCCTCGGCCCATCTCCCCTTTTTTCGTCTAGTCTTTTCTTTAGGCCGTCCAAAATCATTTTGTTAGCAGTCTCAGCCTGGCCGTTAGCCTGCAGGTAATACGGAGTTTAGAATGTTAGGTTTATTCTCATTCGTTCGCATAAATCCTTGAATTTATCTAAGGTGAATTAAGGGCTGTTGTCCATGTGGATTTCGTAGGGGATCCCATGCCGGCAGATTATGTTTTTCCAAATGAAGGATTCCACGTTCTCGGATTTGACATTGGCAAACAACTCAGTCTCTATCCATTTAGAAAAATAGTCTGTTAGGAAGAGGAGGAAACGTTTATATTTCAACCTGTGCATAGGACCAATTATGTCCATGGACCATCTCATGAATGGGTTTGGTGCTGTGATGGATTGCATCTCCTCGGTTGGCATGTATATCAATAGTGCATGTTTTTGGTATTTCACGCATTTTAGAGCGTACTTTTCACAGTCCATGATCATGGTCGGCCAGTAGTAGTCATATCGTTTTATTTTGAATGCTAGAGCTCTGCCACTTGCGTGATTTCCACATGCTCCGTCATAGACTTCCCTTATTATCTTCCTTGTCTCGTGCCCAAATATGTATTTCAGCAGTGGGCCACTTACACTCCATTTGTAAAGGTTCCCGTCTAATTGAGTGTATCTAGCGCTTTTCTGGCGTCCCATTTCTTTGGTGGTAGGATCCTGTCTGTGATGTACGCAAGTATCTCGACCCTCCAATCTATCTCCACCTCGACCTCGTCTGTTTCCATCGGAACTTCGTCTTCTTCGACATCCTCGGGATCTGGATTGGCATTGTATTCTTCAATTGTCTCCTGTATTACGCAGGTGGCTTTGGTGATGGAAATGATGGGTTTATCGATAGTTTTAACCAGTATGACTTTGGTCGTTTGCGGGTTCGTAGTTGATGCTAGTGCGTCTAGGGCGTCAGCGGGTATGTTTTCACCTATGAGGATTTTAACCAGGTCGAAGTCCACGAATTCAAGGAAAAGGTTTTTCATTACGTCCAGGTACACTTCTATTCTGTCGTCCCTTATTTCGTATTCCCCCACTAAATTGGTTCGCAACCAACTAGGAGTCGCAGTAGGCGGTGACTCGCTTGGCCCCAATTGTCGTTGCTAGTCTTAGTCCGATAATTATTGCCTCGTACTCGGCTTTGTTGTTTGACACGGGGAAGTCTAGTCAGAATGACTACTCGACCATCTCCCCGGTTAGGGAGATTAATCGTACTCCTTGAATCTATCTGAGGTGAATTGAAGGTCGTTGTCCGTGTGGATTTCGTAGGGGATCCCATACCGGCAGATTATGTCTTTCCAAATGAAGGATTCCACATTTTTGGATTTGACCTTGGAAAACGATTCGGTCTCTATCCATTTAGAAAAATAGCATGTTAGGACGAGGAGGAAACGTTTATGTTTCGACCTATGCATAGGACCAATTATGTCCATGGACCATCTCATGAATGGGTATGGTGCTGTGATGGATTGCATCTCCTCGGTTTGCATGTATATCAATGGTGCATGTTTTTGGTATTTCATGCATTTTAGAGCGTACTGTTCGCAGTCCGTGATCATCATTGAACAGTAGTAGCCATATCGTTTTATTTTGAATGTCAGCGCTCTGCCACTTGAGTGATTTCCACATGCTCCGTCATGGACTTCCCTTATTATCTTCCTTGTCTCGTGCACGAATATGCAATTCAGCAGTGGGCCACGTACGCTCCATTTGTAAAGGTTCCTGTCTAATTGAGTGTATCTAACGCTTTTGGCTTTGAGTTTTCTGGCTTCCCATTTCTTTGGTGGTAGGATCTCGTTTGTGATGTACGCAAGTATCTCGACCCTCCAATCTATCTCCACCTCGACCTCGTCTGTTTCCATCGGAACTTCGTCTTCTTTGACATCCTCTGGATCTGGATTGGCATTGTATTCTTCAATTGTCTCCTATATTACGCAGGTGGCTTTGATGATGGAATTTTGGGTTTTTCGATAGTTTCAACCGGTATGACTATGGTCGTTTGTGGGTCTGTAGTTGATGTAGTGTGGTTAGGGCGTCAGCGGGGATGTTTTCACCTCTGGCGATTTTAACCAGGTCAAAGTCCACAAATTCAAGGCAGAAGGTTTTCACTACGTCTAGGTACGCTTCCATTCGGTCGTCCCTTATTTCGTATTCCCCACTAAATTGGTTCGCAACCAACTGGGAGTCGTAGTAGGCAGAGACTCGCTTGTCCCCAATTGTCGTTGCTAGTCGTAGTTCCATGATTATTGCCTCATACTTGGCTTCGTTGTTTGACATGGTGAAGTCTAGTTGAAATGACTGCTCGACCATCTCCCAGGTTGGGGAGATTAATCGTACTCATACCCCGGAACCGTGTTTCGAGCTTGCTCCGTCTACATAGAGGGACCGTTTTGCTTTGTAAGGTTTTATTGCTGCATCCATCTCGCGTGGTAGTTTTATCAGGAAATCTGCTAGGACTTGGGACTTCGTACAAGTTCTGCTTTTAAATTCTATGCCGTGCTCGCTAAGCTCAACAGCCCATTTGGAAAGTCTTCCCAACTGGTTGGGACTGTGTAGCATCGTATGCAGCGGCTGGTTCGAGTATACGACGATTAAGTGCGACTGGAAATAGGATCGCAATTTTCTCGCAGAGTGCACTACTGCTAGGGCTAGTTTTTCTATTGTCGGGTATCTGGTCTCGGCATCGTCCATGATTTTTCTGAGGTAGAAGATCGGCTTCTGGTCGCCTAGCTCCTCGCGTACAAGGACCGAACGATCGTATGAGACGACACCGCGATGTAAAGATATAGGGTTTCCCGTTCTTGTGGCTTTGAAAGGACGAGGGGGGTGTCATCAGATAGGTTTTCAAGTCCTTAAACGCCAACTCGCATTCTTCGTTCCAGATGAATTTTTTGTTTCCCTTCCAGAAGGTTATAGAATGGAAGGTACTTGTCAGTTTACTTAGATATAAACCTGGTCAGGGCGGCAATGCGTCCGGTTAGTCTATGTACTTCTCTCGTGTTTTTGGGTGAAGACATCTTTAATAGTGCGTTGATTTTTTTGGGATTGGCTTCGATGCCCCTCTTGGTCACTAGGTAACCGAGGAATTCCCCCGAGGTTACTGCAAAAGTGCACTTAGCCGGGTTCAACTTTATCATTTAGGTGTTCAGTATTTGGAAACATGTGCACAGGTCGCCCACATGGTTGTCTTCATCGGAAGACTTGACAAGCATGTCGTCTATATAGACTTCCATTGTCTTGCCTAGTTGTTCCGAGAGCATCTTATTAACCAGGTGTTTGATAAGTTGTGCCTGCATTTTTCAGGCCGAAGGACATTATTTTATAGCAATAAATGCCCCTGCCTGTAGTGAAAGCGGTTTTTTCCTTGTCGTCTGCGTGCATGAGTATCTAGTTATAGCTCGAGAAGGCGTCCATAAATGAGAGTAGCTTGTAGTCGGCTATGGCTTCAACGAGCTGATCTATGTTTGGCAGCGGGAAACTGTCTTTGGGGCATGCCTTGTTCAGGTCGGTGAAGTCTATGCATACTCTCCATTTGTCATTATTTTTCTTTACTACCACGGGATTCGCCAGCCACTCTAGATATTTTACCTCGGTGGTTGATCATGCACCTAGAAACTTCTCCATTTCGTCTCTGACTGCCTGAGCTTGCTCGGATCCCAACTTGCGTTTTTTCTGCCTAATCGGCTTGTAGATCGGGTCTGCATTTAGTTCGTGAAACATGATGTCTAAGCTTATTCCTGGAATATCTGTCACGTTCCATGCAAATGTGTGTTTGTTTTCTTTGAGGAAAAGATTCATCTCCTCTTTCAAATCTTTTTGAAGCTTTGATCTTGTGCCGACGCAGCTCTCTGGGTAGATGCAGTAGTGCATCACCTCGTCGAGTTTGGGTTCCTCATATATTGGTTCTGCAGGTGGGGTTGGCTCCCTGATCTGTAATTACTATAAGGTCCTTTCGCTAAGTTTGAGTTCGGCCAGGCAACAAGCTCGGATGGATATTTGACTCCCTTTAATTTTTTTAACCCCCTCTTTAGTGGGGAATTTGACGCATGGATGGTATGTAGAAGGGACAACCTTCATTACGTTTATCCACAGTGTTTCAATGATTGCATTGTATATCGCTGGTTTATCGATCACTATGAATTCAATCATTCTTGATACTCTTGCTGCGTGCATTAGTAATTTGATAGTCCTGATCTTCATGGAGGTCTCGCTGGTGAAACTCATCAACGGCGCAGGTGGTCCTTTGATTCGTGAGAGGTCTATATCCATTTTCGCTAAAGTTTCTTTGAAAATCAAATCCACCGAGCTCCCAGTATCTATGAGCACTCTTGCGATCTCATACTCTTCTAAAATTAGGTCGATGACTAGCGGGTCAGCGTGAGGCATGTCGAAACCTGTGGTGTCCATCTCTTTGAACGCTATAGATTCCCATGCCTCTTTGGGATTGACTTGCCATTTCTCGCACGAAGCCTCCCTGCACCCATAGGCTTTGATGTCCGTCACTGAATTGAGGCCAAATTGATGGTTTCCCATGATCATGTTAATCCGCTTCTTAAATGGAGGGGTTTGTGCCATTTGAGGTAGCTCTTCTCGTGTCCGTTTGAGGGGGGGGGGTTAGCCTATTCATTCTTGTCCTCTGTCCCTTGCTGGAAACTCGCTGCTTTCACCTTTCTGGGTTCCACTAATTCCCTGGAATGGTATTTGCTGAAGAGGAATGACTTGAAGCTTCTGCATTCCTTGGTAAAGTGACCATCTTGGTTATGATATTCGTAGTGTTTTTTTAATGTTCCCTTGTTCCTTAGATCGTTTCCATTGGTTCCAAGGTCCGTTCTTGGGCTTCCCGGCGAAGAGTGTTTGGTTATCTACTGAGGGATTTCGCCTTGGGGCAGCGGCCTGGGTCCCTTGATTTTTTTCTCGGCTTCGTTTCTGCATCTCGATCAGGTCTTCTTCTATTCGTGCGAATACTTTCCCCCTATGCAGTGCATCGTCAATCGTTGCTGGATGATTCAATATCAGGTCCTTACGGAATTCAGATTCTTTCCAGACCACGTTTTTGAGGACGGCAATCGCGGCATTATTGGTGACTACTACTCGGGATATTACTTCTTTAAATCTGTTGATAAAGAGTCGGAGGGGCTTATTTGGACCCTGAGTCATGCTCCACATATTTTCGTTTGAAATATTCCTTTCGAAATAAATCGAATAATGCTGTAAAAACATCAAACTCATTTGGTTGAAGCTATGGATTGAGCCCTTAAGTAGTCGAGAGAACCAGGTTAGTGTCGGTCCCTGAAGGTGCTCACTGAAAAGTTGTCAATAGCCTACGTCCTTCTCATGTTCGTCGAATTGCGCTCGTCCGACTGCGATCCTGAAGGCAGTCATGTACGCACTGAGGTCTATTTTCCCTTCATAAAAGGGGATTTTGATTTTCCTGGGATTTTGCACTCTGGCGTTCTTTACGTGCAGGGCGTACGGGCTGCAGAGCATCTCCTCCATCAGTCGGTCCAACTCTGGTGATGAGCTGATGGCCTGGTGAACCTTGAAATTCATTTGTTGGACGGCTTCCTGAAAGGAGTTCTTCATCTCCTGGATTTCCCTAATCGATTGTTGAGGTCGCTTGTCGAATCGGGAAGGTGGGGTACGGGTGCCCTCCTCGTACCTTTCAGACTCTTCCTCGGATTCCTCCGATAGGTTGGCTCGGTGTCTCTCATCCTCTGAGGCCTCAGGGCTCACGGTGTGACTCGACTGTTCGTGTTCGTCGTCGAGCTGGTCGTCCCTTTAGTCGGATTACTCTCTTTCGAGGTTGCCATTTGGCGGGGTTTCTGTGGTGTCACAGCGCTCATGTCTTAACTGAACGTGTGGTCGGATTAAAGCGTAGCCTCCTGGAATGTTCTCCTGAAATGGGGTATCATCGTGAGGAGGTCTTGGTCAGACGATGCTGCGAAGACGTTGCCGGATCTAGGCGCTTGGACATCGCCTTGGTCTGATCTGCGGACTCCTTCGCCATTTGGTCGAGCCGGTCTAGCAGGGATTTGTTCAGGGCGTATTGTGTCTCCAGTTTGTCAGACATGGACTGCACGGATTGGAGGAGCGCCTGAATTGTGTTGGCATATCCGTCAGGTGGCGTTGATACGTTGTCGACCATGGTAATGTTGGCAGCGGTTTTCCTTTTTGTGTTAAAGAACTCTTAACACCCCACAAACGGCGCCAATTTGTGGATGCTAATATCCACAATGTAGTTTTATCAAATTGATCTCAATGAGGAATTTGATTGTTCTTGTTTAATAAGGGAAAAGACACAACACAAATTCAAATAGAAACAAATTTTATTGATTTGAATCAAATGGTTACACTTGCAACTTAGATAAATCCTCTAAAGTAAAAGACAACTCAAAAATTGGTCAAAAGATCCCTTTCTTCTTTCTTCCTCCTTTTTTTGTAGTCCTTTCTACCTAGGTCGTATTGTTCCGATTTTCCCGGTTGGTTGGCTCTATGATCTCGGAGAATCCCACCTAATTCAGGGCTTCCTTAACTTAGCCCTTTCCTGCTCGGACTGTGCTTGCATTCTTTGCGGTTTATCTGCGCACGGAGTGCTCAACCACTTAATTATTGTTATTCACATGGAAAGCTTGTCTGGTCAATCTTCCTACGCCTAATATGTGTTGAGTCAAACTTCATGGAGTGATACTGGCTGAGACAAAATTCAGCTGAGGGGATTTTGATACCAACAAAAACCCGTGCAAATATTATTAAAATATTAAATTCAAAGATAATAATAATAATAAGCGTAATTATAGATTCTATATTGAAATTGGTGCTTGGTTATATATATATATATATTATAGCTAAATTATCTCAATTTTCATTATGTTATTTGTCACTTCCATATATACCATAAAGTGGTGATCAATCATCGGCTCATAAACCTCATTAAATTTTTGATGGATCATGTACATCATTTGAAAAATGTGTCCATCAATAACATTTTATAATTAGAATCGTGTACACCATTGAAAACATGTCCATCGGCAGCATTATTGTGTACCACTTTTATCTCATTTTATGTTTCATATTTTCGTGATGTTCATAAAAATTAGTAAATTGATAATTAGTAACTTTGGGTGTTAAATTGGTTATTTTTGTATCCATAATAATAAATAATATATAAAACTTTAAAAAGATCTTATTAAAGGATATAGAAAAATAAATGAAAACTTGTGTTTTTCTTCTATGTATAAATCAAAAGAAAAATTGTCTATTTACAAAGCATGGAAAATTATAGATTTTGGTATAGTTTTAAAATTTTTAAAAATATACTATTAAATAATTAGTTTAGAAAGATTGAAGATACAAGAAAATTCTAAAAATGTGTATAGTTATTTAAAATATGACATATGAACGTGAGTGAACGAATAATATAATAGATAAAAAATTATACAAAAAACATACCTGAAAATAATATCTAAAATATTCACTTTGGAAAAAATGCATGTAAATATTATTAAATTTAATCATGGCTAGAGTTGTAATTGAATTTGGAATTGTAATGTATATTAATGTAATTGAATATTAAAGTATTTTCATAGGTTTTGTTGAATTTTCTAAATTGAAAGTACTTTAATGGGAGAATGACTTATCAGTGCATGCACATGTAACTAGTTGAGTTATCTGTTGTTGTACATATGGACCGTATTGTTAACTATCTGGATTCTTTAGTTTTAAAATTTCATACATTCACTTCGAAGCCATTTCTTATAAATGCAATGAACATTACAACATTAATTATGCTGTTAATGTGGATGGTTTAGACACTGTCGTAGAGGGTATATTGGTGTATAAGAAACACTGTCGTTTTACAAACTTATAATAAAAAGTTGTAATTTCAAAATGATATCGTTTACTCATTAAAACTCGTCCAGTAAGTAAAAAACGTCGCTTTGACATTAAAATGAGTAAACAATGTCGTTTTGACATTAAAACTTGTCATTTTAATTTTGTAAAACAATAGTGTTTCTTATAAACACCAATATACTGTCCATGTCAGCGTCTGAGACATCCACGTTAACACAATAATTAATGTTGTAATGTGCAATGCATTTATAAGAGACGACTTCGAAGTGGATGTATGTGAATTCAAAAATTAAAAAATGCATATAGTTAATAGCACGGTCCATGTGTCCGGGAACAGATAATCCAACTTGTTATATGTACGGGCACTAATAAATTGTTCTCTCGTATTTTAATGGATTTGTTTCTAATGAGTTTTAATTAATTGTTATGCGTTTTCAGATTATTTAAAAGCTAACATGCGTTTTCTGCATCAAATTTGTGATGTATTTGTGATGAACCACTATGGACTCACGTTGCTAATCTTTTTGTCTTTAAAGTTACTGCTAAACATTTTAAAGATTTTGGATGTGTTCTAATCGAGTTTTTACCTTAACCTCAGTTTCTGATGATTTAGGAGGGGGCATTAGCTTGGTCAATCGAGTCTTTGAAAATTTGACCCTAACACTGAGACGTTTTTTTTTAAAAAACAAATCCTACAAAAGCATGATAAATTGAATCCGCACACATGATTTTCTTTTTTTCATCTGCTATCCAAAGCTGAAGCCAGATTGTTAGCTCACAAAAAAAAACCTTTTTCTAGTCGATAAAGATTTTTATGTGTTTTTTAATTGGGAAAAATGGGCAATAGGATACTAAAAAATTCTATAATTTTAATAGAAAGGTATTTTATACAAATTTTTGTATCTAGTTATTTTTGTTTCTTAAATGATGAATTGTTTATGAATGATGAATGTGAATGGTGAAATATTTGTGTGAATGATGAGTGATTAATGTGAATTGTAAATCGTTTATACGAATGGTGACTGATTCATATGAATGAACAAAAATAACTATTTAAAAAAATACATATTTTCTAAATAAAAAAATATCTATTTTTTAAAAATAATGGAAAATTAATTAGTGACAAAAAAAAAGAACAAGAATTAGCTAGAAATTTTATTAAAATACATCCAAATAAGTTAAAAGGCATTCATCAAACTCATCTTTAGTTGAGCGCGTGGGTAACAGTTTATAAACTCAAATTCTCTCAGTCCCGATTATCGAGGCCCCGCTTGCAATGTTCTCCTCCGATGCCGGTAGATCTTGATCTCGCCAGCGTTGGACCTGCCTTCTAATTTTCGTCATACCTTTCTTTTCTCTGCTGCTTTTAGCTTCCAAAAATCTCGACCATACCATCTTTAGAAGTCTTGGTTCTTCGATAAGGGTTTTAGTGTGGGTCGGACCCTTCTGGCGAGGATGCGCTCCTCCAGTTAGAGTTTCGTCACGCACTGGTGCTTCCTCATTTTCTCCACTTGTCCGTTTCTTGAAGACCACTGTCCCAGATCTGATGAGTACAAGTCAAAGAGCTGTTATGCGTTTCCCTGATTCATCACTGGAGCTGATTCTTCTTGTTAAGAGGACTTGAGATGCCGGCGGGAACATGCTCGTTATGTACTTGTCGTCGTACACACTGCTTTGCCACCTAGTAGATGAAGCCAAAATCTTCAAGGTTTCGTTAATTTCAAGCCCAGGTTTGGACCATAGCTTGAAACCTCCATTGTATATGGTATTGTTTGTTGTTCTTTTACTGTACCAGAAACTAGTTGCAAAGCCTATTATGATTCGCCTGGAAGTTGGTTCTGAACTTTACAACACTTTGTTGCGCTGGTTAATGACACTATTGGGTACTTTTGTCTCGCATCATCACCGTCTTGCACTCAAATCTCTTCATCGACAGGTTATTGTGAATGTGTTTGTTCAGTTCCCAAGATATCTTCTAATCTCCGTCACGGTATTGTTGGTAATTGAAGCGTTTTTGGGACTAGACCAGCCATTGACGGTGACATCTGCTCTCTCTCACATTATGTAGACGGATCTAAACCGGTCTGGAGTTCAACGTATCCAAGCTCCGCCTTATTAGACATGGCCCAGAGTATCAAAGCATTTCAATTAGACGTGTTCCTAGCCGGTAGTGAAAATTTTCCCTGATCTTAATGGATTATGTTGTTTGTTGGTATAGGTTTTCATCACTTCAAGACCATTTAGAGCGATACATTCAGTATAATGTATTTTATCTAGTGAATTTTGACAGAGATGATTCTCATGCTTACGGTTTTGATTGGATGGGTATCTCTAATGACTGTGATTATGTTGACATGGTTTTGGTGGCTGAGCTAGGATTGCTATCATTTAGATTCAATTTCGAGTTATTGCCTGCTTTATTCTTCATATTTTTTTCTCAAGATTGGTGGCATTTCAAAGACCAATTTGGGTTTCTTTTGCTAGTCTCTTAGACTATTTATTCAATGATTTATCTAGTCAAAATTTCCTCTTTATGGGACAAGGAGAGATCGAGCTCATCTTTCTCTTTGTTAGAAGAGAGAAACTTTCGGCCATCTTCACTCCATTTGAGAGAGAGCCTTCATTTGGTTTCAAAACCAAAGAAATTCGTCAGTTACCTAGCCGCTTTGTTTTTTATGTAATGGTTTTCTCGCGACCGGAATAAGCAATGGTAATCACTCTGTTAAGAACCAAAGTTATGGATCAGTATTCAAAGTCATGATGTAAGTTGACTCCCCTCAAGTTAGTCGACGAATGAGTAGAAGACATGGAGTCTTTTAAATGTTTAACCACATTAAACTATTCCTAACTTTCTCTCATTTTATGTTTAACTTGCCTATCTTTTGCATTATGAGTTTAAGTCATTTTTTAACTATTTTGATTACACATTTGGAAATATCCAATATTGTATTTCTTGCTGTAATTATAAACTACCAATGGAAGATTTGGTGCGAGGCATCTCCTCTTATATCCTTTTCCAAATATTTTAAATCACTTAAACCCCCAACAAATCTACATATTCCTCATTTCATTTAATCATTTGAAATTAAAATAATAACCTTATAAAGAAAAAGAAAAATAAATAAATTAAATCAAAATTAATGAGCGTTTTGCGTTTGGATATTTGCGTTGTCTTGATCTCCGATTTCATATTGAGCTTCAGATTTGGTTCACCGGAGAGACGACGTGGGAGAGATTCATAATCTGATTTCTCGACCTCCTCTGGCTCTATTCTTCCGCTCGAAAGCTGCTCTGCCTCGGTTACGTGCTTTTCCCGATTAGAAACAGAGAGAACCACCGGTAAGTAAGCTTTTCCCAATTATAAAGCTCTTGAACGAGTTGGAGAACCGGTAAGTTCAAAGCTTTGATGTCTCACCTTGATCTTGTAGTTCATTATGACTTCAATTGAGTAGGAGAATAGTTGCATTGTTCGATTTGTATAGCATGAAGATCTGAAAATCAATACGGGTACGAGAGCGCAACTAGGAAAACTTGTATTACTGATAATTTTGGTATAACTAGTAATACTGGTAGAATTTTAAAAGTTTCTGCATACTAATTAATTTTGTTGCGATGATTTATCTATCCATAATGGATGGTAATCAATGGTTTTTGCATGATATAATGAGCAAAAATGTCATCATACACTTCAGATGCGAAGATAAAATGTATTGTTTAGTGTGGAAAAATGAAATAGAGGAGATAAATCTTTCAATGGTAGAAGCACGTATCTGCAAAAAGCTCAGGCTAGATGGAAAGTAATGTCAAACTAAAATTGAGTTACATTCCACTGTTGGTTGGTTGTGATGAAAAATTCTCGATTTCTGATGATGAGAACCTTTGTGGTTATCTATGGTCCATTGATAAAAAGAACCGCATGTGCATTTTGTTTGTGGAAGTCATTAGAATTTCAGAACTTTCAGAGCAACTTTCAAGAGCGGGCAAATGAAGTTCTGTAGGTATGAATTATGAGGTGTTGCATTCGAATGATGATGAAATCAGAGATGAAGAGCAAGCCATAACTTTATATGGTGGCAACAATAAAGTTGATAAACAATGCGTGGGGGAGATAGTGGCGATTGAGGAGATGGTAGAAAATGTCGTTGAAGGAGTAAATGTAGATGAAAATGTTTATGGCAATGTGGATACTGATACGCAAGACACAGAAATGCATGATAGACTTGTAGATATTCCACCTCTTGTGGAACCAATTCAGTTTATGGAGGAATGGGAAGATGGTCTTGGTTTGAAAATACAGCAAGAGTTCGTTAGTAGAAAGGCATGTGCTGGAAGTGGTGGATAGAGGCATATGTAAGAAAAGTTTTGGGTTTAAGCTAGTCAAATCAGATAAAGAGAGATTAGTGTTAAAATATCCTAAAGAAGGATGTAAATGGGGACTACAACTTGCGAAGATTAAAAACTCTGAAATGTTCTCTATTAGAACGTACAACAAGATGCATACATGCTTTCGTGGAAGTCAAAGTAATTGTAACTCAAAGAGGAAGGGCACGCCACAGCTAGTTGCATCTCTTCTGCGTGATGATTATCCAGGGCAAATGGAAACTTCTCCTCCTAGAAGTATCATGGACCTGGTGTGGACAAAACTTGGTGTCAATATATCATACTCCACTTTTTTGAGAGGTAAAAATGAAGCTATCAACCTTTTGCGTGGGAGTCCTGAAGAAAGTTATCAGATGTTATATTCTTATTTATACAGGTTAGAAAATATCAATGAAGGGACAATAACAAGTGTGAAAGTAGATGAATTAGAAAAATTCAAGTACTTGTTCATCGCTCTGGGAGCTAGCATAGAAGGTTTTAAAGTGATGAGGAAAGTTGTAACCGTGGATGCTACTTTTCTTAAAAATGGTAATGGTGGTGTACTCGTTTTTGCAACGACCCATGATCCTAATTGGCACCACTATCCTTTAGCCTTTGGTGTTCTAGATGGTGAGAATAAGGACAGTTGGAATTGGTTTTTTCATTTGTTCAAAACTGTTGTGCCAGATTCATCGGAGTTGGTTTTTATGAGTGACAGAAATGTAAGCCTCATCAATGCCATAGCTAATGTATTTCCGATGGCTCATCATGCTCATTGTATTTGGCATTTGTATCAAAATGTGAAAGGTTATGCAACTAACGTCAACAAAGAAGTAGTTCAATGGAAATTTATGGAAATGGCTTGGATTTACACAGTGCCTGAATTCGATGCTGCTTATTCTGCTTTCAAGATTTGATTTCCTTCTGCTGCGAAGTATGTGGAGGAAAGTAGTGAGAAAGAAAAGTGGGCGAGGTGTTGGTTTCCAGGAGATAGATACAATATCGACACAAGTAACATTGTGGAGTCGATGAACAACGTGTTTAGGGATGCGAGGAAGTACTTTCTAATACCCTTGCTAGATACGATCATTAAAAAAACCGGTGATTGGTTTAATGAATATAGGAAAGAAACAGTTAGAGGATCCAGTGAACGAAGACTAGTGCCGCTAGTAGAAAATTATGTGCATGAAGCATGGTCGGTTGCAAAAAAATTAATTGTGTCGGAGGTAAACTCTTTCGAACTTGAATACAATGTCGTCGATATTGATGGAAAGCCGTATTTGGTGAATCTTGAAACAAAAAGTTGCAGTTGCAGGTTCTTTGACATTGAAAAATATCTTTGTGTCCACGGAATAGCGGCTCACATTCTATATTCAAACCAAATTTCATGTTCTAACCATGGTAGTCGTTCTGTTTTCTACCTTGAAGATTTGATCACTAAATACTATTGGACAGAGTTGTGGGCATTGGCATATTATAGGTCTATTTATGTGGTTCTTGATAGGATTCAATGGAACATCCCTGATTACATCAAAGAAATGAAGATCATGGCTCCAAAGCGTATCGAAAAGAGGGAAAGAAAGAAAGTGAAAAGGTTTGCATCAGCTGGGGAACGTCGGAAAAGGACACAAAATAAAAGGCGTTCAAGACAAAGCCTACAATGGCTGTTATTTGGAAATCCTCATGTTTGAATATTACTATGTTTTATTTGTACAACTATGTAAAACTGTGTAATACTAGTATGACATTTTGAAATTAGAATTCGATTTGATTTATGAATATTACATTGTCCCACTATACAACCTTGTCATTATTGTAAACTCATAGTTGGATAACAAACCTAGCAGATTTAATTGTACAACCCATAAGAAAAATGATATATTCCAAAAATGATATGTACTCTACAACACAACACACAACATACACTTCTATAGGATACTTTGTTAAATATGGAACTAATCATTATCAAATTTCATTGTAGAACTTTTATAGAATTTTAAATACGCAAAACATCAATAATCATATTTTTAAATCTTATGGCTCATTGTACAACTAATAAAACAAATATAACTATATGTAATACTAAAATAATTGAAATTCACCAGAAGTACAACTATTTGTAAATTTCGTACAACTACTATATTAGGGATAACTACTTAAATTTTTAGCGGGCTAAGTTAAATGTGTTGGCGTGAAATTTTCAAATTATTTTGGCTTGAAACACTTCGAATTTTAGGCGGGATTTTTAAAAAATCTAAAATCATCTCTATATCATATCACCTATCTCCATCTCTCTCTCATCATTCTCTCTCTCATCATTCTCTCTCTCATCATTCTCTCTCCATCTCTCTCACCCATTCTCTCTCAAACAATAATTCTCTCAACAGAAAATGGATCCATGGGTCGAGAAAGAAGAAAGAAGGGAAAGGAAGAAGATGAAGGAACACTACGACATGATTGAGTTCATCGCAGATGCTCACTTCGAGATTCCAGATGAGTGCCCATGTGGAGAAGGACTCGTCGAAGAGGTTTCTACTAATCCAAAAGATCATGATTTCATGCCAGGCCGAAAGTACTGGACTTGCAAAGATTTCAAGGATGACGGTTTCCACTTCCGTCAACCATGGAGTTGTGGAATTAAGGATGAGGTTCGCTGCTTAAGGAGGGAAATGGACGAAATCCGTGCAGAGATTGCTGAGCTCAAGATGCGTTTTTCCCGTGATTGATATTTTGTTTGTCTATGATTTTCTGTATTAAGACTTATGATGTGTTAAATTTGAAGCTAATTTTTATTTTAGAATTTGGAATTATCCTAGTTTTCCCAGTTTTTCCAATTATCCTAGTTTTTCCAGTTTTTCGAATTTGGAAACAAGATAGGTTTTCATCTCCAATTTTAGGTGGGCTATCCTTAAAAAATTGAAATATTGGCGAAAACATTTGAATTTTTTGGTGGGCTCTAAAAAAACTCGAAAAATAGATTCTCTCTCTATAAGTTATCTTCTCCTCTCTCTCACTCTCTATCTCTATCACAAATCTCACTCTTTTCCATCAAACTATATCAAACTCTCACCTCTCAACCAAAGACAAAATGATTCCTCCATATTGTTGTTAATGTGGACAACATATCCAACCCGAGATTTCTACGAATCCAAACGATAAGGATTTCTTACCAGGTCGAAAGTACTAGACATGCAAGAATTTCAAGGTTATATTGCATTTTTCTCATTTGTTCTCTAATTTTGTTCAATAAGTAAAACTGAGTGCAACTATGCCAAACTGACAGAATGATGGTTTCCACTTCCGTCAACCATGGGTTATTGGAATTGAGGATGAAGTTCGCCGCTTAAGAAAACAGATGGAAGAAATGCTTAAAGAGGTTTCTGAACTCAAGAAGCTAATTTCCCGTGTATGAGAAAATTATGGAGATCTCTGAATTATGTTGCGTTAAGACATATGTTATGTTGTATTTCTAGTGTTTCCAGTATTTTCAGTATTTCCAGTATTTTCAGTATTTTCAATGTTTCTAGTATTTCTACTATTTCGAGTTTACTACAAACCAACATCAACTCAAGTTTTAATTAACCAAAAGGCAACATAAGAAGACAACATAAGTTTAGGTTTTAGTACACACCAAAAGAAAAATAAGTTTAAGCACAAAACAAAAGCAATATCAGTTTTACTTAAAATAAAAAGCAACATCAATTCATTACTTTGACTTCTTTGGCCTCTTTGTTGGCCTTAGCTCTTCCTCCACCTCGGCATTCCTAGCATCTAGGTGCTCCTGAACAGAACCTTCGGCGGAAGCAAGTCTTGAGTTAAACTCTCCAACCTTTTCTTCAATATTTTTCATTCGTTCTCCCATATCTTCTTTGAAGCTGTTAAAGAGTTCTACCAATTCGTTCATTTTCACCGTCATTGAAGCTCCTTCATTAATGGCTCCTGTCTCAGCTCATATCTCTGTTCCACCATTATTAGGGATAGGGGCTTCTCGGGCAGTCCATCTTCCTCCAGCATATCTTCAAACCTAACAACATCTCCACAATAAAATATTTTCATCCAACTCTCAACAATCACGTCATACTTATCCATAACGTCCTCTGGTTCTGTAATCCTATCTAGTAGACTTTGTTCCTCTTCAGTAACACTCAAGATGTTCTCGATATCCTACAAAACAAACCACTAATGCAAATCAAATACATAATAAATGAGTAATGTTTATCACATAATTTTTTAAGCAGACAACTAACCTTAGAGCATCTCCAATGGAGAAACTCTTTAAAAGTTTCTTAATAAAAAATAATATTATTATTTTAAGAGTTTTAAGAAATTACTTGAATAGTGCAAGAAATCCAAGAGTAAAAAATGCGTGAATAGTGCAAGAGTCAACTCTTATATAAGAGTTTTAAGAAATTTCTCTCTCCAAATTTCTTAACATTTTATTATATTTTATTGTTAAGAAACCTTTAAGAAACCTTGTTGGAGATGGTCTTAGTATTACCAAGTTACTTATTTATTTTTGATAGTTGAAATCCCTTCATTTCATCCCTCTTGAACTTTGATTTGCACATCCTTGGACATGCTGGGTCTACGCCTTGAACCGAATCTCTGAATCTAACCCTCAATTCCTTAATAGCCTCAAATGCTAGGAGCTACAAATGTTACAAAAATACGAGAAATATCAGTATCACATAGTATCACATTGTCCATAAACATTATAATAGATGAAAAACTCATAAAATTTATTAAAAAGACTTACCTCCATTGGAACGCAGAAGCCTGGAATTGGCCATATCACATCTTCTTTGACATTTCCTCCAAAATGAGCTATAGTATGAGAAATTTGTTTCAAGATGTAATCAAAGGACAATCTACCCCAAGGGAATGTGCTATATAAGTTCAGATCATCGACTTCTCTCAGCAGGAATTCATCCACAGAAGAGGCATCTTTACCAGTTTTTCTCTACCCGAGAATAATACTTGATAAAAAATACAAGACCAGCAACCTCAACCTATCACGAGAAGGATGCATTCTCTCATGAACCTTTGCTTTCACGTCTTGATATCTTACTATACAAGTGCCAAAATATTTCTTAACAAAGTTCATGCCTCCGACTTTCTTGTAGTTAAGTGGATAGTTTTTACAGTTCAATCCGGATATCAAAGCATGTTCCCTAATACCATAGCGTATGGGACAACTATTGACAACAAACCATACCTCCTTTTCCGTTTCTATACGTGCGGTTCTGAGGAGGAGCATCCACATACCCATAACCTTGTGGTTTTCATCCTTTGGCATGTGCAATATGTGCTTAAATTGCCGATGATTATCAAAATAACTTTTCTCTAGCCTATTCATCGGGGGATCTAATTCTTCTAGTGTTTTTAGTACTTCAGCGACATAACACCTCGTTGATACCTTTATCTTCTTCTTGTACTCATTCGGTGGAAAGTACATACCCAAAGGTTTTAAAGCACCATCATCCGAATCCTGCAAAAAACCAACAAACAATGTATATGAGTTCTACTTAGTTATACCATTAGTACAAACAAACTAGTTATCCTTAGTTCTACCAATTTTTTTATTCAAACTAAGAGACATAGGAAGAAATACTAACACGTGCTTCACGGATATCGCTTAATTCACTTCCTTCATCTCCTTCTTCATTGGTATGCAAACCTTCACCAGAGTTAATTTCCTTATTTTCTTGTTGAACTTCTTCTTCGTTATGTTCAACTGAATGTGTCTCTTGTTCCTTTTCTCCTTCTTGCAAACCTTCACCAGAGTTAATGTCTTCATTTTCTTGTTCAACTTCTTGTTCGTCATCTTCAACCGGGTTTGCCTCGGTTGTGTCTTTGTTTTTGTCATCATTTTGTTGACCTTCAACCGCCTCATTCGTGTGATCAACCGTCTCATTCGCCTCGTTCTCATGCTCTTGTACCGCATCTTCAACCTGTGGAACTTCTTTCACAGGAGAAGCTTTTTCCTTCACACGTTTGGTTTTCTTCTTCCTAGTACATTTTGTCTTTGGAGGCATTTTCACTTTCTACAAGAGAAACACAACCGATTAATAACACTAAATGACTAATACGAGATACACATAATCGAGAGAAATCGTATCCGAATAACACAACCGATGCAAATGTCGGGACTCTATCAGTTTCATTTGAAACCCTAACTCAAAAAACTGAAGGATTTTACCTCTAGATGATGTTGTTTCTTCTTCTAGTTTCGCGAGTTCTCCTAGTTTTGCAAGAGAGAAAGCGATGAAGAACCAAACGGAAACTAAGATGATTTTTATTTCAAATGTAAAATCGGAACTTACAAATCCTAATACAAACTGCGTTTTTCATTTTTTGCGTTTGATTTACGGTTTTTATTAAAACCCAATTAGTTCCGTTGGATCATTAAAATATGTGGGTATTTAATTGGTTTTTTGTAATTAAATCGAACGGTTTTGTTTCATTAGTTTTTTATTGATAATTTTAGTTAAAAATAATTGTAAAATAATTACAGTTAAAATGAGGATATCTGCGATTTTCATTTGTGATGCGGGGACAATAGAGACGATTTTTCGATCTGGTGCACACAGAAAAAAACTCAAATTCTCTTTCAAATCCGTGGCGAAGACCCGATCAAGATATGAATCAAACCGACCCCAAAAACGCCTCTGGTCTTATCCTCTCCGCCACTGAATCGATGAGGTTGTTTCTGGCCCTGGCCTCCGGCGATCTTCGTCTTTCGGAGGAACTCAAAGATATTGCTTGTGATCTGCGTTCGAGGAACACCGTTCCCTATAAATTACTCCGCGCTATATGGACCGGATCCGATCCTGAGACCAGGCCTGACTTGATGGCACTTTTCTCTGGCTCCGATTTCGTCTTCACAAGTCCGAAACCTAGAGAAAAAGTATGTAATGTAATCCCCTTTTGTGCTCTATTATAGCATAAGAGATTTATCTTTTGGTAGGTTAGAGGATTTTATGGAAGATCTCTAGTGATCCTTTGTTGAATGTATTCAAATTTGATCTGTTTGTTTGGCTTGGTAGAGCGCAGAGCTGAAACTGAGATTAGTGAAGCTGAGAGAGATAGCAGAGAGGAAAGAGTATGCTGAGCTTGTTAAAGATATCACACCTAAGAAACAGGTCGAAGAGCCTTTCTCATCTTACAAAGACCAGCTTGGTTTCGGTATAAGGCATTTCACTCAGGTTCTAGATAATTTGTCACATATAATATAAAGCATTCTCTTTTCTCTTTATAGGGTTACACGTTGGTCTTACCATGTTCACTGGATATTTGGTTGGATATGCTTCTTTCAGAGCTTTATTCAACCGCAATCCCGCTTTGGTATGTTTTGTCTGTTTAAGTTAGGTGTAAGCAGATTATGAGTGTGTTTTTTTTTTTGTACAATTTCAGAGTGCTGCGGGTGGGATTCTTGGACTAGTTGTAGCGATGCTTGTGGAAACGCTTCTGTTTATAATTAAAACGTCTAAAGATGATCAGATCCAGAGCTCTAAATCGACCACTCCTACTACTAAGAAGAATCTATAGAACTTGTTTGCCTTCTCCTTCTCCTTCTACTGTCTAAACAAAGAGCTTGAAGACCTATGTGATATGATCGAATCCAACTAGCTCTGTTGTTTTGGTTATTAAATGATTTGACAATGTTATCCGAGTTAAGATAGGTAATAAACTCATGAGCTGTTATACTACTCATGTTTATATGTGACCAAGAGACTGATAATAGTTTAATATATACGGAGAATTTGGAATGAATATGAAAGAATTCTTCTTTATTTTGTAAATCCTATATATGAAGCTCTCCAATGATATGAGTTCACATTTTGCAACTAACATTAAAACTTCTTAGACATAAGAACTTACCACTAATTAGGAAGTGTATATCAACAATCAATCTTGAATTCAATAGTGAGGGACGATGCGAGCACAATTGGATTCAATGGAAACATTTGGGGCCAACAGTTTGTATCTAAGACCGTAAATGCTTTACAACATCGGCTTCAACATTTTCAAATTTTCTTGAGAAAATTGATTTGGAGATTTCGAGTGCACATCCTTGGACGTTAAAAAGAGACGACCAACATTTAATGAGATCAACAGGTACTAAACCATGTGAGGAAAGGCCTGGAATTTTTGGGGGCATTTGCATTTGCATTTGAGGTCCCCCTTGAGTGACAAAAAGACAACAACCAGACAATAGCTCTGCTTCCCATCTTTCTTGTTACTACTTTTCTTTTTCTTTTTGTTTTTGTTTGGTTTAGACTTAATGCTTGGATGGTTTTGGATAGAAGAAGAAGCTTAGAATTTATAGAATCAGAAAACAAAGTTTTTATTTGATAGACTGGAAAAATAACCAACCAATTTTAAGTTTTACTTGATATGTAACTTGCTTGGAGGTTTATGTATTAAATGTTCTTACATTAAGTTAATTTGACTAATTTAAATATAGTGGGTTCTCGGGTGCGATCATACCAGCACTAATGCACCGGATTCCATCAGAACTCCGTAGTTAAGCGTGCTTAGGCGAGAGCAGTACTAGGATGGGTGACCTCCCGGGAAGTCCTCGTGTTGCACCCCTTTAAAAGCAAATGAACAAGTGGCCCCATGGTAGTCACCTCTGTATTTATTGCATCCACCAGGGTTCGAACCCTACCGTTCTCAGTTGGGAGAGAACTACTTAGATACTAGGCTATGATGACAAAAAAAATATAATGGGTTCTCGTTTAAGTTTCAAAACAGAAGATGTGAATGACTTAAGGTTATACTTTTTTTACTCATTTTTTTACTTTAAAAGACAAAATGAAACATTACATTGTTTTTTTTTAAATTGTAACTCTTTGTGAAATGACTAACCTTTGTTATATATAATATTTATATTCAATTTTTTTACCATTTTTATTTTGTTATAGCGAAACGCTTTTTTGTACAACTTAATAATTCAACACTAAAACTCAATAAATTAGATTCACTGAATAAAACTACAGATTTTGTTTCTGAAATTAAAAATTTATCTCCTGTGATCCTTTCACAATAAAAGTGATTTTGTTTTACAACTATTAATAACTGATTGATAATGAAGTGCTGAAACGAAGTGAAGAAACATATCTTGATTTCAAAAGCATTTTTTTTACGTAACCCCTTGTCCATTATATATATCATATTAATATAAACTATTTAGCTCTATTTATATTGTAGTGTTTTAAAGGTAACTCCATTAAACAGAGTTTATCGTTTAATAATAATATTATTATTTTCACTGTTAACAATTTTAATATTTATCATGATAAATATATTATAAATTAGCGGTCTTGAAATTATTACGTAATGTTAATTATCATATATTTGATTTGTAACTGTTTAAAGTATTTTTTATTGTTCTAATATTTAATTTACTTTCTGTGGACTTATTAATATCCATGGCCAATATTATTTTAGCATAATCAATAATGATTTCCATAAAATTAATATTTATTTTAAAAAATAGTTTTATTTTCATTACAAATAAATACCCAACAATTTTGAATTTGAAAATTAATGAAAAAGTAGGAAATTATTATAAAAACGATTTCAGCTATAAGGTTTATATTTTTATTTGTTAATTAGTAATAATAATTATAAATTTAAATATATTTTAGTTAAATTAAAAATATCATTTTGTTAGTATTTATATAAGTTCTATTCATTAATATGTTTCTATAAAAAAAATTAATTAAAACTCTTCAATAAAAGACGCAATTTTGTTTTAATATATAGCGGTTACAATCTAATTTTTTATGATCATAATTTATTATGGCTAAATGTTTGTAAAAATTATAATTCACTACCAAACATTAATGAAATTCATTTATCCGATAAAACTACAATTTTTTTTTGATGACCTTGGTATCCGGAGCTCCGAAGGATTCCAACTAGGTCCAAAGCGTCTACAGTCGCCAAGGATATTCAGGAGATCTGCAGAAATTCATTCCATGTTAGTTGACGGTGGCAAGAATTCAAACTCAAATGGCGGAACTCACAACTATGAACCCTTTACCACCAGAGCTAGAAGCTCCGGTCAAACTACAAATTTCGCTAATAAAAATAAAAAGTCTATCTCCGGTGATCTATTAATAATAAAAGTGGTTTTTATGAGTTATTCATATATGAAAATAATAAATCTAAAACTAATTGTATGTTACCTGCTAATTATTAAATAAATTTATTTGTATATTGTGCTTTTTGTATCTATATTTATTGCAAAGTATGATTGTGAAACATTACAATGTTAAGGACACTTTGCGAAGATTTCTTTATGGATATAACATTTCGAATATGTAGTTGTGACCGTTAGAACGTAACTATTAGAATTATGATATGAAATTAATTAAAGAACTATTCCAACTAGTTTTTGGTTTCTTTTATAGTAATATTGGAGGCCTTATTGTTTGTTTGCTATTTGTGATTCTACTTACTTTTTCACAATTTTTTATGATCACTTCCGAGCTATTTGGATGAACTTATGAAAGCCAATAATGAAGTAGCCACCAGTCTGACTTTGATCGATCAACTTTTTCATTTCTAAGTCAAGTAGCACCAATTATACTTGCTTGTGATGATAATAATTCACCGCTAACGATTACTACGCCTTCTATTATCTTAGAAAAAGGGAGTTTTTCACCATTCTACTACTCATGCATTGATAATTTTATTGGATAGGGATAGATTGTTGTAAACGAAGATCTTATGTCATATTTCTGATAATAACACCAGTGCCCTAGATTCAACCATAGCCTTTAGAGAATTTTTTACGTGACTTTAGAAAAATATTATAGAAAATGTAACTAATTAATAATTCTTTTATAGAAAATAGCACCTTTACAACATGGCTTTTTATGGTCTTTAATTTATTTATTTTTTGTCAACTATATATTCATGATATAAGAAAATGTTCTGGAATAATACATATGTTGGATAATCGAAGAATATTGGTCAAATCTAGCCTTCTTTGCTAAATCATTATGCAATCTAGTGACATATGAGAATTTGACCGAAGCAAATGAGGCTAGTAGCGTTGATATATCAAGAATATATGTGCTTAAGCCTTGAATTCATTTACGCCTATCACCACGTCCATTGTTCCATGATGTTAATGCATCGACCACCATCTTACAATCACTGAATATGTGTAATGTATGATAATTTAATCGTTTAAGCACCTGCAAAACTTCCATAATAGCAAGAATCTCCACTTACAGTGATGACTTGGCAGGTTGGACTGTAGCATAGTCTTGAAGAATTCTTCGACTTGCACCATACATCATCCAGCCAATTCCCGCCTTTTCTGTAGGAGAAAGCCATGAGCCATCTGTGAAGACATAGAAATAGTGATGGTCAGAACCATATAATAATGCATGATTAGATAAAGAGCATGTAGGCTTTTTCCTCCATATTGCATTATTCATAACAAGTGTAGTGGTTGCCATGACATTACTCCAAGAAGTGAGCTCGGCTAGAGCTTTGTTGATAACATATGTGATTCCTCTGTGAAGGTTATTGAAAATTATATCATTACGCATCTTCAAATGAACCATCCAAGGAAGAGACCAACAGGAGAAACTAGAGTGGAACTATGCAATTGTTGCATAATAACACGATTTATATCATGCTTCAAGCAATCTTGAATGGGATTAATATCAGTGAAAGGAGACCCAGGGTAGAGATCCTACACTTGAATAGTACATGACTAACATCTTCAGGGCCACCACCACATCTTTGACATAATGGATCAATAGGGAAGCTCCTTCACCTTAAAGCATGAGTGGCTACTAGTGAGTCATACAAACTACCCCACCAGAAGTGCTTGATCTTATTTGAAATATTTAGTTGCCATAAACGCTTGAAAACAATAGTATCATCTCCCTGTTCAACTGAAGTGCATTGCATATGTAACAGGTGATAGCCTGATATAGCACTATACTCTCCACTCTTAGTATGCTGCCATGTTGGTTGGTCTTCTGAATCACACAAAGTAGGTCTGATTCTTTGCACATGCTCTATATCATCAACGGATAAACTTTAGGAAAGTTTTATTCTGCCCCAATTCTTTCCATCATGGGTAAGAAGTTGTTGTACTTTTGCTTGAGGATTACAACCTTACCAGCGAATGATGGCTTTAACTGGGGGATTTTTCAGAATCCATTTATCCTTCCATATTCATATAGTCTTATCATTCCCAACTGTCCAGCTCAATCCTTTCTCTATGAGATTAATATCCTGATTGATTCCTTTCCACGCATAGCTTGAATTATTACCCTTGGCTGCTTCCAACACAAAATGTTTTGGATAATATTTAGCTTTATATATTTTCCCAAGCAGCAATTTGGGGCAAGTAAGAAGTTGCCAAGCCTACTTGGCAATCAAAGCAACATTCAAATTATGAGTTATTCATATATGAAAATTAATAAATCTAAAACTAATTGTATGTTACTTGCTAATTATCAAATAAATTTATTTGTATATGTGTGCTTTTTGTATTTATATTTATTGAAAAATATGATTGAGAAACATTACAATGTTAAGGACACTTTGTGAAAATATCTTTATGGATATAACATTTGGAATATAAAGTTGTAACCGTTAGAACGTATCCATTAGAATTATGATACGAAATTAATTAAAGAACTATTCGAACTAGTTTTTGGTTTGATTTTTAGTAATATTGGGGGCCTTATCATTTGTTTGCTACTTGTGATTCTACTTACTTTTCACAATTTTTCATGACCACTTCCGAACTATTTGGGTGAACTTATGAAAGCCAATAATAAAGTAGCCACCATGCTGACTCTGATCGGTCAACTTTATCATTTCTTAGTCAGGCAGCACTGATTAGACTTGCTTGCGATTCAAATAATTCACCGCTAACGATTACTACGCCTTCTATTCTCTTAGAAAAAGGGAGTTTTTCACCATTCCACTACTCTTGCATTGATAATTTTATTGGATAGGGATAGATTGTTGCAAAGGAACATCTTATGTCATATTTCTGATATAACATCAGTGCCCTAGATTCAACCATAGCCTTTACGGAAATTTCTACGTGACTTTAGAAAAATATTATAGAAAATGTAACTAACTAATCATTTTTTTTTATAGAAAATAGCAACTTTACAACATGGCTTTTTATGGTCTTCAATTTTTTTTTTTTCAACTATATATTCATGATATAAGAAAATGTTCTAGTATAATTACATCCATTGGATAATCAAAGAATATTGGTCAAATCTAGCCTTCTTTGCTAAATCATCCGCTAGTGCATTATGCAATCTAGAGTTATATGAGGATTTGACAGAAGCAAATGAGACCATTAGCGTTGATATGTCAAGAATGTATGTGCTTAAGCCTTGAATCCATTTACGCCTATCACCACGTCCATTGTTCCATGTTTTTAATGCATCGATCACCATCTTACAATCACTGAATATGTGTAACGTTTGATAATTTAATTGTCTAAGCACCTACAAAACTTCCATAATAGCAAGAAACTCCACTCACAGTGCTGACTTGGCAGGTTGGACTGTAGCATAGCCTTGAAGAATTCTTCGACTTGCACCATACATCATCCAGCCAATTCCTGCCTTTTTTTGTAGGAGAAATCCATGAGCCATCCGTGAAGACATAGAAAGAGTGATGGTCAGAACCATTTTATAATGCATGGTGAGATAAAGAGCATGTAGGCCTTTTCCTCCATGTTGCATTATTCATAACAAGTGTAGTGGTTGCTATGGCATTACTCCAAGCAGTGAGCTTGGCTAGAGCTTTGTTGATAACACATGGGATTCCTCTGTGAAGCTTATTGAAAATTATATCATTACGCATCTTCAAATGAACCATCCAAGGAAGAGACCACCATGAGAAACTAGGTTGGAACTATGCAATTGTTGCATAATAACACAATTTATATCATGCTTCAAGCAATCTTGAATGGGAGTAATATCAGTGAAAGGAGAACCAGGACAGAGATCCTACACTTGAATAGTACATGACTAACATCTTCAGGGCCACCACCACATCTTTGACATAATGGATCAATAGGGAGGCCCCTTCTCCTTAAAGCATGAGCGGCTACTAGTGAGTTATACAAACTACGCCAACAAAAGTGCTTGATCTTATTCAAAATATTTAGTTGCCATAAACGCTTGGAAACAATAGTATCATCTCCTTGTTCAACTGAAGTACATTGCATATGTAACAGGTGATAGCCTGATATAGCACTATACTCTCCACTCTTAGTATGCTGCCATGTTGGTTGGTCTTCTGAATCACGCAAAGTAGGCTTGGTTCTTTGCACATGCTCTATATCATCAATGAATAAACTTTGAGAAAGTTTCATTATGCCCCAATTCTTTCCATCATGGGTAAGAAGTTGTTGTACTTTTTATTGAGGATTACAACCTTACCAGCGAATGATGGCTTTAACTATGAAATTTTCGGAACCCATTTATCCTGCCATATTCTTATAGTCTTACCATTCCCAACTGTCCAGCTCAATCCTTTCTCTATGAGCTTAATACCTTGATAGATTTCTTTCCACACATAGCTTGAATTATTACCCTTGGCTACTTCCAACATAAAATGTTTTGGGTAATATTTAACTTTATATATATCCTCACAAGCAACAATTTGAGGCAAGTAAGAAGTTGCCAAGCCTACTTGGCAATCAAAGCAACATTCAAATCATGTAAATCTCGTATGTCAAGTCCCTCAACATACTTTTATCTTGTAATTGTATCCCAGGGTGCCCAGGGAATTTTAGTTCTATCAGTAGTTGCTGACCACCAGAAGCGTTTAATCATATGTGTAAGACTCTTAAGCAACTTTTTTGGTAGGATGAAGCATTGCATACATGCAGGGAATGCAGTAATGACTGCTTTTAGTAATATTTTTATATCAGCTGGAGATAAACATTTTGAAGTCCAATGTTCCATATTTTTCTATATTCATTGAGCCAAGTAGGAGATGGCATTGTTCATATGTTTTGGAATGATCTCTGGCAAACCCAAATATTTTCCAAATTCCCCTACCTTAGAAATACATGTAATTGTTTGCATTACATTTTGTAAAGTGGAAGAATAGTTCTTGCCAAAGAGAATGGCAGGTTTATGGTAATTAACTTGCTGTCTTAAAATTTTCCCATATGTACTCAACGCAAATGTCGCCTGTCTAATCTCAGCTTTAACTACTTGACAGAACAATAACGAATCATTAGCAAAGAGCAATTGAGATACTGAGGGACCATGTTTACTCACCCTAAATCCATGAATTTTTTGCTGGTGGGCTAACTAATGAAAGAGAAAAGATAGGCCTTCTGCACATATTAGATAAAGATAGGGACCAGAAAAATATGTGTATGATTTATATTTGGTTCAAGTTCTGAAAGTTGGAAAAAATGTTTTACAAAGGTAAGTAAACCCTAAGATATAGTTTTCAAATGTTGTTTATAGAAGCTCGCAGATAAACCATCTGGATCAGGAGCTTTATCATCGGGCATATGCATTAAGGGAGTAAAACCCTTGTCGTCAGCAACCTCCTTAGTAAGTTCAGCATTCATCTTGCTCGTGACCTTTGCAGGAAGGTCTTCCAAAATTTATAATCTATATCGAGAATATTAGAATGTGTAGTATAAAGCTCATAAAAGCAAACAGCAAATATGAAATGTATGTCGTTGTCTTCTGTCTGTAAGCAACCCGAATTATCTAGAATAGAATTGATTTTATTAGCACTATGTCGGAATTTGACCTTCGAATGAAAATAAGCAGTGTTCTTGTCCCCTTACTGTAGCCACGGATTCATCTTTTAGTTCGCCAGTACTCCTCCTCTTGTCTACATGCATGTAATAGTTGCATTTTGAGGGAACTGACATAATCATAATCTAATTGGGGAGCTGCATAGGTTTCATGCAACTTTTGTTTCAAATTGTTTAGCTGAGAGGTAGAGTTCAATGGCTGCTTTGACTTCCAACAAGATAAACCCTTACGCCAAGCTTGCAAAGCATAAGAAAACTATGCAGGAGAATAATTCTGGCCATAAGTATCCCATATATTCTTCACCTCTTGGGTAAGTGAGGGATGATGCTTCCAACGAGTCTCATATCTAAATAATCTCATCCATGCCATGGTTTATTATCCATATATAGGAGAAGAGGATGATGATCATAGCCTCCCCACAAAAGAAGTTTGACAAAGGCATTGGAATTTGTTCCATCCGTGCTTGATTGTCCATAGCGCGGTCAATGTAATTTTTAATCATATGATTAAAATGCTTTCTTGTCCATGTGTAAAACCCACCAAACATTTTGATATCTTGCAATCTCAAACTATTAATGAATCTGCGAAATTGAAAGAAAGATGATTCACTATGCCTTGGTACCCCTCTTTTTCAGCATTGGATAATATATCATTAAAATCGCCAAACAACAGTTTAGGTTTTTGTTAAGTACTTCATGTATCAATCTGAGAGCAAAGATATCGCCAAAACGAGTTACGTTGATGATATTACTCGGTTTTAATACATAATATTGGGCATTCATGCCTGCTATTCTAAATTTTTTCAAGTGTTTTCCTTGCATATCTGGTAGATTTTCAGCTTTCTAGGTGTTCGGGTCGTGTCGGAGCAAAACGATGCATTTTAGGAGATTTCAGAAGATTTCATAAGTTACAAAAAAGTGCACGATCGGGCAAGTGATGAGATCGATCGAGCAAAGCATTTTATGAGATGCACGATCGGGCAAAACCTCCTTGAAAAATCTAGAGACCAAGATCGATCGGGCAAAAGAAGAAGGATCGGTCTGTTTTACGCGATGCTCGATCGGGAAACCATGTGCCTGATCGAGCACTTCCCCCGAGAAAAATATGAAGTTTTCCAAATTTTTCAAATCAAGTCCTCAACTTATCCAAATTCCTTATTTTAGAATATTTTACTTTTTAGACTATAAACACATTATGTTTTAGGTTTTTAGAACTAAGCTTTATTTTATTTCTGAGAGAATTACTGAGGGAGAGGAGATTCAAACCTTGTATTTGGAAAAGATTTCCGAACCCTTCTTAATAATATATTCTATTTCTATTATGTGTTCTTCAATGATATTGATTTGTGCATGCTTCTCAATATCTGAGTAGTTCACTAGTTAGATTTAGAGTTTCCAGGAAAATCAGGTTTATTTGTTAGATTTATCATAAGGGGATAACAATTGTTAGGTTCTTAGTCTAGACTTTTTATTAATGCATAAATTAGATTGACCATCTAGTTTATTGATATTAGACTAATAAACTCAAAGAGATTTGGTTTAGGAGTTGGATCTAGTCTAGATGAATAAGTATTCTTGCTTGCGAGAGTATTGTCTTGAATGCTTGTGAACAATTGAATCTGAACTATATTGCAAGATCAATTATTTAAAAGACGGCGAGAGTTTGTCTCTGAAATTTGAGCATAGGGTTTAATACTCCAAGAGGAGATTATTCCATCTTTGTCTTTCATGTTGAGAACTATTTTCAAAGAAAATCTCTGAATGCTAATTTGACTTTTAATCCTGACTACATGTGGTTTCCCTGAATCCTGACGCTTTTATTCTATAGGTTACAACCGTTTTAAAATTACTATTTTGATTTGATCAAAACCAAACTTGATTATTTCTGCTTTAGCTTGATTCGAGATCTAACTAAAACGTGTACTTTGTGGTCTCTGTGGGTTTCGACCCTATACTTTGCTACATTGATTTGTTCTCTGCAGTATTAGTTTTAGGATATAAATTCTAGACCTATCTGAATTTTGGCGCCGTTGTCGGGGACCAATAATGCCTTTTGGTTTCTTATTAGAATCTAGTCTAAAGTTTTTCTTTTTTCAGTACTCATCTTGTTCTTTTCTGCTTTTTTTTGTTTTACAGGTGTATGATCAGAAGATCTGACAAATCCTCTGAATTGCTAAGCCTCAGTAACTCGGAACTTGCACGGATAGAACGCTCAAACCGAAAAGCAAAAAAGACGCAAGCTCATCCAATTCAATGGCTGACAACGTTGATCCAATCATTTCGGTCATACCCTAAGGTCAAAATGATACACCTGCTATTGGACTCAACCAATTGATTAACCAAGCGCAAGGTGGGGGTAACGAAAATCAAGTGCCACCAGGCCAACAAAGAGCTGATAACAACCAAGCTCCACCGGGAAATCTCAATCCTCAGAACATAGATGCAAGGAAATTTGTCTTGTATGGAGATCCGGAGAGAGTTAATCAGCTTAATGCTCAAAACCATCCTCTAGTTGGTTCATACAAAAATCCTCAAGCCTTTTATGCTAACAGGAATCCCATTCAACCTCCACAACCTCAGCAAAAGGAATACCAATTCCCTATTCAGCTTGTTCAGATGATCGGTCACAACCAATTCAGTGATTTACCAAATGAACACCCAATGGATCATATTGAAGTTTTTGAGGACATCTGCATCACTATTAAACTCAATGGAGTGAGCAGCAATTGCATGCACTGCAACTTGTTCCGTCACTCTTTAGTTGAAAGAGCACTTTGCTGGTTGAAGTCTCTACCTACTAGATCCATTGTAACTTGGGATGATTGCAAAGCCAGGTTCATAAATCATTTCTTTAATACTACCAGGACTAACACTTTGAGGAACAAGATCTCTTCCTTTGCAAAAAAATGTGTGGAATCATTCTATGAATCTTGTGAGCGATTCAAAGAGCTGCTTTGTGATTGTCCACACCAAGATTTCTCAGATGTAAGTCTCCTCAATACCTTCTAAGGAGGAATTGAACAAAAATACCAGATGTCCTCAGATACAGCAAGCAATGGAGATTTTATGCAGAAATCTGTTCCAAATGCTTATCGTCTGATAGAGAATCTAGTAGCCAGCAATAGCAAAGGTTCATGTATTAACTACTAACTCAGAACTCTCAGAGCTGAAAGGAGAGTTTTCATAAATGAAAGGATTAATAACTAAACTTCTAAATAATCAAAATCAGAAACAGGTCAATGTTGTAGACGATTCTGAAGTCGATTGCTTTGCAGTTCAAGAGCAAAATACTGTGGGAGTTGAGAAGGAAGTGAGTTACATCAATAGTCAAGGTCAAAAGGTGTACAATCAAGGTTGTAATAAAGGCTTTAACAAGACTCATCCCAATCTATCTGGGAGAAGCACCAATGTTGAAAACCCTCATGATCAACAATATCCTCAGCAACAAAAGACTTTTGTGCAGAACTCTAATTCAGGTGGTTTTCAACAAACCTCTCAGCCTGTATTTCAACAAGCTCAACCTCAACAAAGTAGTTCAGCCGAAATCATGTTTAAGAAACTTCTTGAAGGACAACAACAGCTCCAAAAAGTTATCCAAGGAGAAGTGAAAGAGTTGAATCAAAAATTTGAACCACTTTCTACACATGTGAAGCATTTGGATATACAATTTGCTCAGACCTCTGAAGCTGTGAAAAGACAAGATGGTGTCTTTCCTGGGAAAGTTGAGGATAATCCAAAGGGTGTTTGCAAGACTTTAGTTGGTAATTTGGAAGAAGGAATTGATGATTTGGAGCAAGATGCAGATTTTGAGAAGCTAGAAAAAGATTCAGAGGAAACTGCCCGATCAGACACCTATTGCACAATCGGGCAAAGTCATTTCGGAGGAGGAGATTGATCGGGCACCCTTGGGCCGATCGCTCAAAAAATCGAAAAATTCCAGGAAATTTTGATCGATCGGGCACATCACTTGCCTGATCGATCCTTAAAAACAGACAAGAATCATAGCATTTTTCTCGACCGGGCACCACTTGCCCGGTCGAACATACGGACCTGGATACAAAAATTAAAGAGATCGATCGATCCCTCTTCCCAGAAATATAAAAATCCTCTAATTACTTACAAACCCAGAGTTTCATACCCGGTGCAACCTACGAAACTAAAATTAGAGTTTGATAATGGAGAGATGATTGGAAAGCAACCCAATCCACTTCGAAAGCTTCATAAGATTTGATTCCTTGTTCGATTAATGGGATAGAATTCACATATTCTCTCTGTGATATTGGAGCTAATGTGAGCGTTATGTCGATGATTGTTGCAGAACGATTGGGACTATCAGGTATCAAACCATCTCACGTGACTTTTAAGCTTGATAATGATTCTACTATCTCTTCCAGTGGCTTTATCTCAGATCTATTGGTACAAATTGGACATTGTCTCGTTCCTGCTGATTTCCACATTTTGGAGATGAATGAGCATCAAGATGAACATTTGATTTTTGGGAGACCCTTTCTTGCAACCGTAGGACCTGTTGTTGATCTACCCAATCGGCACATATCTCTGAAAAACATCAAGAAACGGGTTTTCTACCCAGCGATTCTTTCAAAAGGGATATTCAGGCTAATTGTGGTGAAAGAGGAAGAGATGAAGCATGGAGTTCATATTAAACCAGAACCTAAGTGTGTAGTTGCTGAACCCTTACACAAAGACCCTCAAATCTCAACAAGGAATGACAATCCCAAGGTTAAGGAGAAGGTGAAGGTAGAACCAAAGCAGGTAAAGAAGGAGTCTCAAGTGGCTTTGATCACTCAAGCAATAGTTGGGGATACAATTGAGTATAAGGTGAACAGCAAAGGGTTCTCAAAACCCTTCTCAAAGTTTAGAGTTTTACTCACCCCGGGTTTCAAAGAGTAAGGGATTGATGTTACAAAAGGTGTGATGGGTAAGATTTTGAAGCTGAAGATGTCTGGGTTTGGAGCCTGTTATGGAACATCGCTGGATGTTGATTCCATTCCAACTTAGAGGTAAGTACCGTCAAGCTAAGAGACGTTAAACAAAGCACTGAGTGGGAGGCAACCCACTATTTGGAGTCTAGATTAGTTGTTTTTCAATTTTGATTTTGTTTTAGTCCTAACTTACTTATTTTTAGTTTTGAGTTCATGATGTTTCAGGTTATTACTGGTGAGAAATCTTCAAGGCGTTCCGGGTTATCTCTTATCTAATTTTCATTACTCATCTTTCTCACTTGAATTGTTGGCTATTTGGATGGTTTCTCTCTTGACTCTTGCTAATTCTGAATAGTACTGCTTAGATCATTGCTCACCATTCACCACCTTTCTTGATGTCTTTACTTAAGTTGATTTTAGATTCATGATCAATTTGTTTTCCTCGTTAAGTAAGTCTCGATTCTTTCTAATTATAATTAGTATTGATTGATCATTTCTCTTTACTTGCTAATTGATTGTGTGATACTGGAATGATTGCTATTACTTGTTATGAATGATGCCTCTTATATATGATTTTTGATTAGTATTGCTCGATCATAATGTCTTTAATGGTTTCTCCTACAACTGATTCTTGATAGTTTTAAAGCTATCATTGCTTAGTCATTGTTCAACCATTGCTCACACTTCTCTTGAGTGTTTGTTCTTTTTGCAGGCATAGCAATTGAGGCATAGGAGTTCAGAACAGATTTGGGAGTAATTCACCTTCAGTATATCTCTTTCCCTTGATCTCATATAGTATTTATTATCTACTTTCATCTATTACAGACTTTTCTATTGATTCTAGTTACTTCTATACCTTCTCTTGGATTTAATTTCACACCGGGACGGTGTGAAGTAAGTCTGGGGGAGGGTGTAATGATACTAACAACGTTTTGATGTTTTGTCTTTTTGGTGAAAATTTTCAAATTTTTCGTTTTACTTTAGCTGAGTCTATCGGGTCGAAGGAACCATGATCAAAATCAATGATGATAAATAACCAAGTGTGGGTATGGTTTTCTATTTCTCTAGATTACTGGCTTAGATGAATTGCTAAGATTAGGATTGGAACTCCATTGCTGATTGCTTGTTTCTGAAAGTTCTGGTCTTTTGAGTTATTGATGAATTGATGCTAGCTCTGCCATGATATAACTTAATTTAAATCTGAATTATTCTTGCTTATGGTGTTGATATACAATGAGAATTAGGTACCTTGCTCTTCAATGTTTAGTAAAACTGACAAGTTCTTTTAGTACGGTCCGGTTCCTTTTTCTCTCTCCCTTCAGAAAATAAAAAGAAAACAGTTAAGAAAAAGGGTTGAAAGCGTGACCTAGAATTATGTAGTCAATCCCAACAAATTGCCTTCTTCTTGAAAAGAAAAAGAATGAAAAGAAAAAAAAGCGCAGAAATGTGAAGAAAAGAAAAAAATAAAGAAAAAAGCAGTAAGATAAGAAAAAGAAAAAAAGAAGTGAGAAAGGAAGAAAAAGGATCAAGACCGAAAGTCGGTTGATGCTCTGTTTTGTATGAGAATTTTGACAGAAGAGGTACTTGAGTAATTTGATTGATATACTATAGGTGAAAATACATGTATATGAACTTAAATGAATTTAAAGAGCTAGTTAAAATGATTCGGTACTTGATTGATTTGGGATTTAGAGTAGGGAACAGGTTGTTAGTTTAGTGGTGGTAAACAATTAAATCAACGTAGTTGTTTGAGATTGGTGTCTTTTGGATTTGAAACTATGTTTATGGTTTTTAAGATTTTGTGAGTTTCTATGTGGTCCATTTCAAACCTCTTCTCTAGATTGAATCTTTCTTTACTTGAGGAAAAGAAAAGATCTAAGTCTAGGGGAGTTGATATTACTCGGTTTTAATGCATAATAGTGGGCATTCATGTCTGTTATTCTGCATTATTCCGAGTGTTTTCCTTGCATATTTGGTAGATTTTCAGGTTTCTAGGTGTTCGGGTCGTGTCGGAGCAAAAATGATGCATTTCAGGAGATTTCAGAAGATTTCAGAAGTTGCAGACAAAGTGCACGGTCAGGCAAGTGATGAGATCGATCGAGCAAAGAATTTTACGAGATGCACAATCGGGGAACATAGTTGCTCGATCGGGCAAAACCCCCTGGAAAAATCAGGAGACCAAGATCGATCGGGAAAAAGAAGAAGGATCGGGCTGTTTTATGCGATGCTCGATCGGGAAACCATGTGCCCGATCGAACACTTCCCCCGAGAAAAATATGAAGTTTTCCAAATTTTGCAAATCAAGTCCTCAACTTATCCAATTTCCTTATTTTAGAATATTATACTTTTTAGACTATAAATACATTATGTTTTAGGTTTTAAGAACTAAGCTTTATTTTATTTCTGAGAGAATTACTAAGGGAGAGGAGATTCAAACCTTGTATTTGGAGAAGATTTTTGAACCCTTTTTAATAATCTATTTTATTTCTATTATATGTTCTTCAATGATATTGATTTGTGCATGCTTGTCAATGTCTGAGTAGTTCACTAGTTAGGTTTTAGAGTTTCCTAGGGAAATCATGTTTATTTGTTAGATTTATCATAAGGGGATAACAATTGTTAGGTTCTTAGTCTAGATTTGTTATTAATGCATAAATTAGATTGACCAACTTGTTTATTGATATTAGACTAATAAACTCAAAGAGATTTGGTTTAGAAGTTTGATATAGTCTAGATGAATAGGTGTTCTTCCTTGCGAGAGTATTGTCTTGAATGCTTGTAAACAATTGAATCTGAACAGTATTCCATGATCAATTATTTATAAGACGGCGAGAGTTTGTGTCTGATAATTTGAGCATATGGTTTAATACTCTGAGAGAAGATTATTTCATCTTTGTCTTTCATGTTGAGAACTATTTTCAAGGAAAATCCTTGAATGATAATTTGACTTTTAATCCTGACCACTTGTGATTTCCATCAATCCTGACTTTTTTATTCTATAGTTTACAACCGTTTTAAAATTACTGTTTTGATTTCGATCACAACCAAACTTGATTATTTCTGCTTTAGCTTGATTCGAGATTTAACTAAAACGTGTATTTTCTGGTCTCTGTGGGATTCAACCCTATACTTTGCTACATTGATATGTTCTCAGCAGTATTAGTTTTATGATGTAAATTCTAAACCTATCAATTGAGTGAGAGAAGGTGGCCCACAAATATAAGTCAGACTGAAAAACACTCATTGATATGTAATTTGTACATCAATATAGTTAGGAGAAGGGTCAGAAACGATGCACAGCTAGACATCGTTGTCCCAAAAGATAGCAAGGCCACCACTTTGGCCTATGGGAGAAACCAAAAATTTATAGGAATATTACCAATAGTAGATACATAATCATTCGTATTCTTAGTCTCAGCAAGGAAAAGAGCTTGTGGTTGTTTAGCATTATTTTTTATGAATGATTTGCAAGTTGATGTTTTATTTTCAAACAATCGAATGATTGATGTTCAAGCTATCATTAATGGAATAAAAGTCTATATGACATTTGTTTATGGGGACCCTGTAATGGAACGAAGAGACTATGTATGGGAACGTCTTACGCGTTTCTCGCTAAATAAAGATGGGCCTTGGCTAATGATTGGTGACTTCAATGAAATAACAGGACACCATGAGAAAGAAGGAGGACGAAAACGTTCTGATTCATCATTTCTTTCCTTCAATCAAATGATATCAGACTGCGGAATGCT
>OVBE01000279.1:0-56427 GCA_900406425.1 Iberis pinnata
TCTGTTTGGTATGGGAATTTTGATAGAAAAGGTATTTGAGTAAACTGATTGATATACTGTAGATCAGAATGCATGTGTTTGAACTTAAATGAATTTAAAGAGCTGGTTGATTTGATTTAATACTTCATTGATTTGGGATTTAGAGTAGGAAACNACTTCATTGATTTGGGATTTAGAGTAGGAAACGGTTTGTTAGTTCAGTGGTGGTAAACGGTCCAGTCTAGGTAGTTTTTTGAGATTGCTGTCTTTTAGGATTTGGAACTGTGCTTATGGTTGTTGAGGTTTCGTGAGTTTCTGTGTGGTCCGTTTTCAAACCTCTTCTCCGGATTTGTTTTTGCTTTACATGAGGACAAGCAAAGATCTAAGTATGAGGGAGTTGATATTACTTGGTTTTAATGCATTATAGTGGGCATTTATTTCTGCTATTCTGCATCATTCCAAGTGTTTTCCTTGCAAATTGGTATATTTCAGGATTTAGAGGTGTCCGGGTCGTTTCAGAGCAGAAAGAAACATTTCAGGACATTTCAGAGCATTTCAGAAGTTTCAGAAGAATGACTAAGTGAAGAAATGGTTTGCACGGTCGGGCATATCACTTTCCCGATCGGGCAAATATCCCTGGAGAATTTCGGATATTCCGATCGATCAAGAAACAAACGAGGGATCGAGCAATAAGGCAATATGCCCGATCGGGCAAACTTAGATCGATCGGGCAGACCACCCGAGCAGGACCTAAATTTCCAATTTTGCACAAAAGTCCTCTAAAGCTATCCATATTTCCATATTTTTAGATTTTTACTTTTTAGAACTGTAAAAGTCTTTTGGCTTAGGTTATTTTATCTACCTTTTACTTTTGCAAACTTTGAGAGCTTTACTGGGAGAAAGAATTCCTGAACCCTGTATTTGGAGAAGAAATTATGAACCAAGTTCTTAATATATCTATTTTACTGATTTCAATTATGTGTTCTTCTCAGAAATTGATTTTTCTTTGCTTTCATATGTCTGAGTAGTTCACTACTTAGGTTTTAGTGTTTTCTTATGGGAAAACATGTTTGAATGTTAGGTTTAACATTGTAAGGTTGAAATTGATAGGTTCTTAGTTTAAATATGTTCTTAATGCATGAGTTGGCTTGATCACCTAGTTCATGATTATAGGTTGATAAATACAAAGAGATTTGATTTAGAAATCTGACCTCATTTAGATGAATAAGTGTTTTTACGTGCGAGAGTATTGTTTTAAATGCTTATGAACAATTGAATCTGTATTTTAATGCATGATCGAATTGTTTTAAGGACGGTGAGAGTTTGTCACTAGCAATTCGATCATAGGGTTTAATACTCTGAGAGGTGATTAAACCACATTCGTTTTTCATGTTGAGAACTATTTTTAATCAAAATCCTTCATGTTAACTTGACTTTAAACCTGAATACCTACGGATTTCGCTAATACCTAGCTTTTTATTATTATAGTTTTAAACCGTTTTTAATTACCGTTTTGATCACAATCAAATCTATTATTCTCGCTTTAGCCATATTCGAAGTTTTAAACTGAACGTGCATTTTCTGGTCTCTGTGGATTCGATACCTTACTATACTTCTTTGAACTGTTCTCCATAGTATTAGTTTAGGATTAAATCCTTAACCTATCAATCATCAATATGCAACTCTTTCCTCGAACATAACTTTGTTACATCAAATCTTGACTTAATATTATCTTTTGATTTAAATTTGACGTTTATAATCGTTTATATTATGTTATAAATATTTCATTTCAATATGCATCACATCAAGATTATCTTAGAGTGAGATTCTTCCAGTACGTATTTCCAAAAATATGTTTTCTTGTACCAACTATCCCTATTATCGTATTCACATGGCTTGACTTCATGACTGTTTCCCCACAAACAGTTGTTCTTTGTGGATTAACAACACTAATACGCTCGTATCAGGCTTTCTCCTCGGTCAAATCCTAAGGTGGATAATCATTCAAAACTTTTTTCCTTCAAAAAGTCTTATATTTTCCTATTGCGTGCCCTTGAAGAAGAAATCTCTTGCAACATTCAAACCAACTAGTCTTCCTACCATTTGGTCGTTAAAAAGCCTTCTTCTTATCCATACAAATTGGAAAAGCCAATCTACCATGTGTTCCATCATGGCGACATTCCATACGTAAGGAAGTCACTAATCGTCCACAAAAGAACTTCTTTTAAATTAAAATTTTTAATGCAAATATTTCATTGTATGCCGCAACTCCACTAGACCATGATTATTTTAACTCATCAATACGTGGTCGAAGGAATACAATAAGACTTCCTTGTGAATGTTTTGTTCCAGAATTTAGAATTGTATGTAACAAGTAGTCTTTCTTCATAGAGGTACCGGAGGGAAAGTTATATGGAGTTAGAGTCACAAGCCATAATGAATGATTATAAGACATACCAAATGGATTAAACTCATCGGTTAATAAGCCAAGATACACATTTTTGGGTTCTTGAGAAAACTGAGGATGTGTGCGTTGAATTTTTTTCCAATCTGCCGCATTAGATGGGTGGCACAGTTTTCCCCTCTTCCAATTCATGCTCAACGTGCCATCTCATTGATGCTGCATTTTTCTCGCTTTAATACAACCTCTTCAATCTACCCAGTATAGGAAGATTCCACATACGACTATATGGTATTTTTCTTTGTCCCTTGCCATACTTAGATCTCACTGCATTGCTGATAGTTAGAATTTTACGGTCAATTCTTATTACACTATCATACCATTGTAGTATATATAAGTGTCAATCCAATCAGGTGAGTTATTAACCACTCTAGATGAAATTGGGTCTAATTCAAGCCAAGTGAATTAAAAGGGGTTGTTAACTAATGGACCTAGATAAATAAAAACATGCTGGAAATAAAACAGGGCAATAAAACTATCATGCATTCTACAAAGGAAACTGAAGGGGTAAACAACAAGTAATCTAAAAAGAAATAGGGGAAAAGATGGTACGAAAATGCAATCAGGAAAAAGAATTCCTAAGGATGAGGGTAATTGACTGGTGATCCTCCCTGAACTACATAGGTGTCTAACATACCTCAAACAAGAGCTATCTCTAGACAACAGATTCACAAACAACCAAATTCAATCTCTTAAACTATGATCTCAAACTAAGAAATATCCATACATAACTCTCGTGAACGGAACACTACCTAACAGGCATGAAGAAACAATATGTTAAAGCCAATAAACACCCTAGCCAATCAATCTCTTGGGCTAGGAACGTAAATCTTTGAAATAACCTTGTTCATGCATTTCATCAGACACCTTTTGAGTGCGGAAATGCCTAAATTCAGATTTCATTCGACTAGAAGGAAATAATCATTAAGAACAATGAAACAGAAGAGGTTTATGAACAAACAAGCTTAGACACCTAGGAGGAACAAGGATTCATCACTAATCCACCCCATCCTTAGCAACCTGGGAAACTACTCACTACACATGGTGACTATGAAATCAGAAAAACTTAGAAAACAAACTACTAAACAAAACATCATGATCAAAAGTCAACTCTTAAAAACAATAAGAACAACAAATCAGAAAATCTGAAGATGGTGATCAAAAACTGGAAAATCAGAAATCAGGAGGTGATGATAAAGAACAGTAAGAACATGAACCGAGAAAATACATTGTGATCATAAAAATCATTAAAAAACTCTAAAAATGGTGATCAAGTGACATAAGAACAAAACCCAGAAATGATGATCAACTTAGAATACGAGATTAAAACCATGAAATAGAAGATCAATATGCACCAGATAAGCTTAAACCTTAAACTAAGCATTAAAATTAAGAAATCATAAGCAAACCATGAGTTTCATAAGAAATCTGGGTTTGATCATCAAAGAACATTCAAAGGGAAAAACAGAGAAAAAAATCTTACAGAAAAACACAAAATAAAGCTTAGGTTCAAATGGAGGCGAATTAGAGTTTATATAGTGGTTTAGGAAAAACCATAAACCACTAAAAGACAAATGATTAGAATTTGTAATGCTTCAGCTTGATCTTTAAGTTTGGCCAAAACGGGGTCATCGAGTCGAGTTCATCGGGTGATCGACCCCATTTGGCCTATGATCGAGCCCATTTGGTATGGGTGATAAAGCCCGTTTGGTCGATTTGGTGAAGATGGGCTCGATGGACCATGATCGAGTTGGGTAGGATGGTGATCGAGTTGAGATGTTCGGGGGTGATCAAGTCCGTCTTTTTCCTGGTCGAGTCCATCTTTTTCCTGGTCGAGTCCATCTTTTTTCTGGTCAAGTCCATCTTTTTCCTACTTTAACCCATCTTTTTCCTAGTTGAGTCAATTTTTTTCCTGGTCGAGTCCATCCTTTTCCTGGTCGAGTCCATCTTTTTCCTAGTTGATTCCATCTTTTTCCTTGTCGAGTCCATCTTTTTCCTGGTTGAGTCCATCTTTTTCTTGGCCGAGTCCATCTTTTTCCTGGTTGAGTCCATCTTTTTCCTGGTCAAGTCCATCTTTTTCCTGGTCGAGTCCATCTTCGGGTCATGCACCCCTCTTTTTTTTTTGATCTTGCACCTTTCTCAGGGTCTTGCACCTTTTCACCTTTTCAAGATTTCCATGTTGTTCTAAATATTCCCTAAGTACCTGAAAATCTCCAGAATGCAGATGTATGCTAATGCTAATGCAAAAGTACTTAAAATACAAAATTAATAAGAAAGACCTATAAATGCAACATATTGACTTCTAAATGAACCTAAAATGATGGTAAATGATTTCCTAAAACAAGTAAAATGCAAAGATATCAACTTCCCAAACTAAATATTTGCTTGCCCTCAACCAAGTAATTCAGAAGCTTGGAAGAGAAATTTGAAAATGGGAACTCAGAACCAAGATATGCTGACAAAATAGGGAATATCAATGTCCAGGTTACTAATTTTAGAGTGAAATCCCATCTCATCCTACTTAAAAAATTTAGCCATACTCATCAATGTTCAATTCAAATTAGTTCCAACCTACACAATGCATTCAAATCCATTTATCTCTTTAACATTCATTGAAAAAAAACCATGGATCAAGTCATGTACATTCATTAAACTCATTTGGCTAAGGGACTGGTTAAAAGAAAAAAAAATGGCCCCATCATGTATTGGTTAATATTTCAGAACATGGCTCTCTCAAAAAGAGAATGAGGTTTAGCAGAATGCTGAAGGTAAGAACATTTAGATACATACAAGAACATAATCCCATCTACCCAAAGTCATTGAAAATAAAATTTTCCTGATTCTAAACCCGGTAGGAGACCATAATTCTACCCTTTGAAGTTCGAAGTGATCTTAGTGATTCATATTTTTTTTCCTTTTTTCATCTTTCCCCTAACAATTCTTAGGAGAGGTTTATTTCTTTATCAATATCTAGCGGATTGGGGACTTCCTGATTTTAGCATCTATGGTTTCTGATCTTTATTTATTTTTTCACTAACTTCTTGGGTTCTTACCCTTTTTCTTATCATTTCCTTAATTCGTTTTTGTACTAACCATACTTTTCATATCCTTTCCCCCAAATCCTTTACTAGACCATTATGTTTTCTTTTCTTTTCCTTTCCTCTCCTAAGGTTCATAACCATTCCCCTTTCTTTCACCAATTTCCCAACATGTTTCTTCCCTTTTTCAAACCAACCACAATTCCCAGAATTGAACCCCCCACCTAGTCCTATCTTAGTCCAAAAAGCTTGAACTAGAACTACATGAGATTTCATTCCTGTCAGTTCGAACCTAACACTTTCTACCAAGCTCATTCCATAAAAGATCTAACACTCAATAATTGATAGATGGCTGGAAAGAAGGCAAGGTTCAAGGGTGGGAAGTCTATTTGGATTAACAAGAGTGGTGAAACGGGTAGAAGATAATCCAAATATGTATATGCTACCAATGAGTTCAAATCCAGCACATAAACATGATAACTAAATGTCAAATTCAGGTTCTAATAAGTAGAGATAAACTTCATATCACAACATGCTTCATAAAAGAAAGGATCATGCAATTTGAAATTCCAAGTATGGTGTAGTCTTACTTAAGATTTAATCAGAATGCATTAGACAACTAATAACCTGGGCATTGATACTATCTAATGAAGTAGCACATTTACAAGGTTGTAATCATCCTATTCCCCAAAGAAAATGCAGAGAACGTAAAAAGCCTAAATACAGTTGTATGCCTTAGATGCAAAATTGAAATAAGAAAACAAGTAAACTGATTAGATACCTCCTAAAATCTCCCCCAAACTTAAATTACATAGTCACATGTGTAATAAAAATTTGAAGGAGAAATTAGGACCAAAACGCAAAAACAAACGAAAATATGCTATGGTATATAATGAAAAGTTTTGGAGTGGTACTCTATTTATGTTGAGTTTGAAGAAAGTGGCTGAAGTGGAGATCGAGTTGATGTGTTGGCCTTGTCCTTGGCTTGATATGGAAAGTCTTGGGCTCGATCAAAAATGTTCCTCGGGCTCGGGTCTTGATTTTAACCGGCTCGACAAAAAATGCTTTAGGCTCGATCAAGAACTTCTCGGACTCGTAATGGTGATCGAGTTGGGCTAACCTCTTGTGCTACAGATTTATCAGCTCGGTCATATTTCAAGTGAGTAATCGAGTCTGATATGAGGTCCTAGTGTCCGGGACATAGACTTGTCGTACCTGAACACCAAAACCAGCAAAATTCTAAAGTGTCAAAAGAAAACCCAAACATGTTAATTTTTTTTCTATTTACAGGGATATACATGAGACTTCCTCCCAAGTGAGCTTGTTTAATGTCTCTAAGTTTGACCTCCTGTTTAAACTCTAGTAACCCTGAGACGGTTCTCCAAAGAGAACCGAGGTTCCTTCACCAGGTTTTCTTCCCAGACTTATCCAACCACCATTGTTTGGTTTGACTTGGTTGTTCACTTTCAACTCCTTATCCGGCTCTACAACAAGTATGATTGCTCCATTAGGTAGAATCTCCTTGATTATGAAGTTCCTTGAGCATTTTGGGTTCACATGTGTTGGATAGTGCTTGAGCCTTGGTTGAGTAGACACACTTGAACACCACTTTTGAGGTCCAATGTTGGGGCTTCAGGTTCAAAACTATTTTCAGAAAATTTGTGCCCGAAGTGGGTTTCTGGGTGGGTTCTGCCCAAGCTGGTGCTTGATCTTGGAATCTGCTTCTCTTGAAATGAGCAGTTTTCTCCTTCTTGTTACTAGCCTCAGCCTTCTGGTTTCCTCTAATTCTCCAAAAACTCTTGCATCTGACCCTTTGACACCCCCAAATGCTTCTTTATGCTCTGAAACTTTGTTTGAATCCTTCATCAACTCATACTCAAATGAGTCCCTGCTTGAGTACTCGTCTTCATGATTTCCCTCATTTATCTCCTTGATAGAGAATAGTTGACCTTGGATTGTAGGCTTCTTCGTTTTGTCCTTGATGTTGAAATCAGCTTTGGACCATTCCCCATGTTCAACCTGATATTCCCCTTCTTAACATTGATCACAGCCCCAACCATGGCTAGAAATGGCCTTCCCAAGATCAATGGATCTTTTGGTTCCTTGTCCATATCCAAAACCATAAAGTATGTGGGTATCTCTGCACTTGCAATCTTGATAGGCAAGTTCTCCAAAAGTCCATGAGGGTTCCTAGTGGATCTAGCTGCCAAAATCAGAGATATGTTGGAGGCTTTATACTCATTGAACCCCAATTTCTTGGCAACAGAGAGGGGCATTAGGTTGATGGACGTTTCTAAATCGCATAGGCATTTTCTGAAGGTCAATGGACCTATTGAGCATGGTAGAGTGAATGAGCCATGATCTTCTTGCTTTTCTGCTATTATGGCGTTGCATTCTTCATTTGGTACCATCATTCCTTGAGCTTCACCCTACTTCATGGATTTCTCAAATATTTTCGGGTATTTCGCTATTATCTCCTTCTTGAACCGTGATGAGAATGACAGCTCTGGAATATAAGGTGGTGGAACAAAAGGTGTCTCCTGTTCCTTTGAAACATATAGCTTTTCATCAAAAACAAGCTTGGCATTGGTTGCTAACTTTGGTTTCATCCACGTCAAATAATCAGTTTTTGCATAATCTGCACCATTTGAACTCAAAGTTCCCCAAACTTGAACTACACTATCCTCAGTGATGCGAGTAGGACTAGAGCGAGAAGAAGAATCATGGGAACTTCCTAAGAAGATGGCATTGTTATGCGCATACTCCTTTGGATATTGAATTGCCTTTCCCGGACGTTGGCCATTTGTGGTTGGAGGAGAAACAGAAGTGGAAGCATACTTGCTCTCCAATGAAGTAACCCTTGAGTTTAAAACTTTAATCTTTGCATATATGGCATTGAATGAGGAGTCCATCTTGTGTTTGAGTTCACCAAGCTTCCATTGCACCATTTTCTTGACCCTATAGAATATGTAATAGCATTGCTTCAATGTTGAAAGGCGGAGCTTGTGGTTGTTTATTGGTTAAACCATGAGGGGCACCAATTTGTTGTTGCTGCTGAAAACCACCTTGTGGTTGTTGCTGCTGAAAATCACCCTGTGGTTGTTGCTGGTGAAAACCACCATGTAGTTGTTGCTGGTGAAAACCACCCTGGATTGTTGCTTTGGAATGAAACCACGAATCTGAGCATAAGTGATGAAGGGCTGAATATTTTTCTGCGGTGGTGGTGGATAAACTTGATTACGAGGGTTCGCTCTGTTGTTGCTACGCTATGAGAGACCAGGATTATTCGAGTAGTTAACGAAACCCTTGTTATATCCACCCTGATTCTGAACATAGCTAACCTCCTCATGTTGGCCAGTCTCCCCAGATTGGAGCTGAACCTGCTCTTCCTTACTGATAAAGTGAACATGTTGTTGCTGGCCAAGAAGGAGCTTATCCAGTATTTCATTCAGAGCCTTTATTTCACGCTGAGTTTTGTCACCAGAATCATTTTTGCATGTTGGAATCCTATCATAGTCTTCATAGTAGACACCATCAGATTGTGCTAGATTTTCAACAAGGTCCCATCCTTCTTCGGCGTTCTTGTTAAGAAATTTTCCATTGCCAATTGTGTCAAGGAGCATCCTGATCTTGGGCAGTGTTCCTCTATAGAGGGTACTAAGGAGTGATTCCTTGCTGAAACCATGATGGGTCATTGCAGAGTGTACTCCTTAAACCTTTCCCATGCTTTGCAGAATGTTTCGGCATTCCTTTGCGCGAAACAAGAGATATCATTCCTCAACCTTGCTGTCCTTGATGTAGAGAAGAATTTGGCAAGAAAAGCCTTCTTGAAGTCATTCCATGATGTGATGGAATTATTAGGTAGTGTCTTCTCCCAGTGGTGCGCTTTGTCACCCAAAGAGAATGGAAAAAGGCGGAGTTTGAAAGCGTCCTCACTTACTCCATTGATCTTGGTAAGACTACAGAGTCTGTTAAATTCGTCCAGATTATCCAGGGGGTCCTCTATAGGCAGCCCGTGAAACTTGTTTGCCTGATCCATTGCTATCAAGTTGTGCTTGATTTCGAAATTGTTGTTTTTCACAGCTGGTGGAGCAATCCCATGGCGTTGAGTGTGGATGTTTGGTGCATCACCAGCGCCAATAGATTGCCCACCAGGAGGAATGTTGTTGTTGTTGTTCTCCATTTGCAAATCCAACCTTCTCAAGTGATCCAAATTTTCTTGTTCCCTTCTAGCTCGAGTGTGTTCCCTATCAAGAGCATGAAAACGAGTTGAAGTAAGTAAGTTGGTCATATGTTTCTCAGGTTCATACACTGGAGTTAGTGCTGGAAGTACCTGAAAACAAAGAAAACAAAGTGAGAATGGGGATAAAAAAGAACTTGATCTCAATATATCCAAACTCCATAATGTAACAAACAAACACCAACTTGGCAACGGCGCCAAAATAATAATAAGATTATGACGGTCAATACCTATTACACGATCATGTCATTATAGTATAAATAGGTGTCAATCCAATCAGGTGAGTTATTGACCACTCTAGATGCAATTGGATGTTCTAATTCAAGCCAAGTAAATTAAAAGTGGTTGTTAACTAGCAGACCTAGATAAACAAAACATGCTGGAAATAAAACAGGGTAATAAAACTATCATGCATTCTACAAAGGAAAACTGAAGGGGTAAACAACAAGTAATCTAAAAAGAAACAGGGGAAAAGATGGTACTAAAATGCAATCAGGAAAAACAATTCCTAAGGATGGGGGTAATTGACTGGTGATACTCCATGAACTACCTAGGTGTCTAACATACCTCAAACAAGAGCTATCCTTAGAAAACATATTCATAAATAACCAAATTCAATCTCTTGACAGATGATCTCAAGCTAAGCAATATCCAGACCTAACTCCCATTCACGGAACACTACCTAACATGCATGAAGAAACAATCTGCTAAAGCCAATAAATACCCTAGACAACCAATCTCTTGGGCTAGGAACGTAAATCTCTGAAATCGCCTTGTTCAACATTTCATCAGATACCTTTTGAGTGCGAAAATGCCTAAGTTCAGATTTCATTCGACTAGAAGGAAATAAGCATGAAGAACAATGAAACATAAGGGATTTATGAACAAACAAGATTAGACACCTAGGAGGAACAAGGATTCATCACTAATCTACTCATCCTTAGAAATCTGGGAAACTACTCAGTACACATGGTGACTATGAAATCAGAAAACTCAGAAAACAAAACTACTAAACAAAACATCATGATCAAAAGTCAACTCTTAAAAACAGTAAGAATAACAAAATTAGAAAATAAGAAGATGATGATCAATAACTGGAAAATCAGAAAACAGGAGGTGATGATCAAGAACAATAAGAACATTAACCCATTAAAACCATGGTGTTCATAAACAACATAAACAAAAACTCTAAAAACGGTGATCAAGTGACATAAGAACAAAACTCAAAAATGATAATCAACTAAGAAAACGAGATTAAAATCCTGAAATAGAAGATCAATATGCACCAAATAAGCTTAAGCCTTAAACTAAGCATGATAATGAAGAAATCATAAGCAAACCATGCTTTTCATAAGAAATCTGGGTGTGATCATCAAAGAACACTCAAAGGGAAAAACAAAGAGAAAAACCTAAAAGAAAGACATAAAAGAAAGCTTAGGTTCAAATGGAGGCGAATTAGAGTTTATATAATGGTTTAGAAAAAACCCTAAACCACTAAAAGAAAAATGATTAAAATTTGTAATGCTTCAGCTTGATCTTTAGGTCTGGCTTGAACTGGGTCATCAATTCGGGTTTGTCGGTTGATCGAGCCCATTTAGCTTGGGTGATCGAGCCCATTTGGCTCGAGTGATCGAGCCTGTTTTGCTCAGGTGATCGAGCCCGTTTGGTCGAGTTGGTGAAGATGGGCTCGATGGACCGTGATCGAGCCTGGTAGGAAGGTGATTGAGTAAGGATGTTCGGGGGTGATCGATTCAGGACGTTCAAGGGTGATCGAGTCCGTCTTTTTCCTGGTCGAGTCTATAGGTGTCAATTGGGTGAGCTACCCATGGGCTAGCCCAGTCCAAATTATAATGGACTCATTTTAGTCATGACCAAATAACCCGCGGTCAAAATTGGGCTTGACCATTTGGACAATGGGCCGCCCAAACACTTTTGATTCTAGGTTTAAAATTTTTAATTGATTTGGGGAAAAAATTAGAACTTCATCGACTCATCGTTGCTGCTCTTCCTCTAAAAATTTTGATTTTTGAACTCTCCATCATCATCGTCGATCTTCGTCTCTCACTCTCTCCTCTTTAAGGTGTTCTTTTGTTGAACTCTCCATACTAGGGTTCGTAAAGCTGATTTAAGATTTTGTGTTCAAGTGGGTTTGTAGTATTAATATTGTTACTCTGTTAGGAATTGGTTTCTATTGCTCTGAAGTGATTCTCTGCAAAAAAAACTTTATTCTTCCTCCTCAATAACAATCTCAAACGATCAAAAATGGTTTCATGATTCTCTCTATCTTCTTCACCTTTTTCATCTTTTTCAAACACTCTTGTTCTCGTCCCAAATTTTTTTTACTGATTAATTTAGTTTTCAAATTACGCAAAGAAAAAGTTGAAATTGAGATAATATTATATTCGTCAAGATGGTGGGAGAGTCACAATGATTAATCTATGGATACTGTGAATCTTTGTCTTTTGTCGATAATCATCATCATTTGGAGAAACCTTTTTCTTTTTGTTTAAGAGAGTATCTTTCTCACTTCAAAAATCGTCTCTTTTCTTAGTTAAAATCATTATCTTCTATTGTAATAGCTCTTAAGTAGTTGTTTCTGATGGATTTTGATTAAAACAAAAAAAATTTGACTTTCAATGATAAATAGATTATATAATCAGAGTTCCTTGGATCTTTACCTTTAAAGTTTGTTTTCTTTAGTCCTTTGGTGGATATATAACCGGCTTCTGTTTTGTTTCAGACTTTGAAAAAGTGGATGAGGATACTATAAAATTGAATGAAGAAAACAATTTGAGTAATGAAGATTTGGATCATGTTATGGATGAAGACAATCATCTAGACAGTCTAGAAGGAGATTCTTTACAGATTGATGTGCAACGTAGAGGTAAACGTCAACACTTTAAATGCTGGAAAAACTTTACAGTAATTGGACAGAATGGAAAAAATGATGTAAGATGTAACCACTGTCAAAAACATTATATGTTAAATCTGCAAAGAAACGGAACCACAACTTTCCTTCGCCATATGAACCAAAAAATCCCTAGAAGTACCCCTAGAAGTAGTGTTAGAAAGTTAGATTTGGCTGTTTTATGGAAATGATTGCAATAGCCATTATTGAGCATGATCTTCCGTATTCGTTTGTTGAATATAAGAGAATGTATAAGAGAATTAGGTTGCCTTTTGCGTATGCTAATTCGAATATTGAGTTTTGGAGTCGAAATACTGCAGCTGCTGATGTCTTTAAAATATTTGAGAAGGAAAAAAAAGAACTTAGGAAAGTCTTGAGTGCGATTCCTAGTAGGATTTGTTTGACAACAGATCTTTGGCGAGCTGTTACTATTGAGGGTATATATGTCTAACTGCACATTATGTTGATGTTGATTGGAATTTAAAGACGAAGATTTTGTCTTTCAGTGCTTTTCCGCCTCCTCATACCGGTATAGCTATAGAAACGAAGCTTATTGAGTTGCTAAAAGACTGGGGATTGGAGAAGAAATTATTTTCTCTTACGGTAGATAATGCTTCTTCTAATGACAATATGCAATGGAGAGTTTTTCCATGTGAGATGTTCAGCGCACATTTTAAATCTTATTGTTCAAGATGGTATAGGTGTGATTGGTGGAGCTTTGCAAAAATTAGAGATAGTGTTAAGTTTGTGAAAGGATCCGAATCTAGAGAGAATGTTTCAAAGTTGTTTGGAAACAATTGGAGTAGAAGCTAGTAGAGGTCTACTGTTAGATGCAACTACTCGATGGAACTCTACTTATTTGTTTCTCAAGAGGTATCAAGTTTAAAGATGTTTTAAAAAATCTTGCGGAGGTAGAGTCTAGTTACTCAAGTTGTCCATCTGATTTAGAGTGGGAAAGAGGAAAACTAATATATGAATTGTTGGATCCATTTGACGAAATGACAACTTTGATTTCGGGTTCATCTTATCCCACATCAAATTTTTATTTTATGCAAGTTTGGAAGATTGAGAGTAGGTTTAGAGCTCATGAGTTTTCAAGTGATTTAGTTATTTGTGATATGGTGGAGGCTATGCGGCTGAAATACGATAAATATTGGGAAGAATACAATGACATTCTAGCAATCGCAGTTGTACTTGATCCAAGGCTGAAGTTAACTTGTCTATAATATTTTTTCACGACTTTAAATCCATCCGCAAGTACATCCAAGATAGCTCATGTGCGTAAAAAGACGAATATGTTGTTTGGAGCTTACGAAAACAGCTCAAGGAATTCAAGTGTCTCAACTCCACAATTAGAGACTATTCTAAATGATGTTACGACCGGATATGGGGTAACTATATTCTATGCTTTTCTTTAAGAACTTTTGAAGTTTTGTGTTTAGATTCTGATGCTTTGAAAAAAAATGATGGATTCTGATTCTGATCTTGTTTTAGTCATATTGATCTTATCACTCTGATTATGATTATGTTTTAAGAACTTATCACTCTGTTTCATGCTTTATTGTTTAGACTTAGCCTTAGCTTTAACAATCTATGGCTGTTAGTGTTGTTTTTGAAACTTGATCCATCATTCGTTGTGATTGGTTTTAGTCATATTGATCTTATTAATTGGTTTTACGCATTTTGATTTTGCTTTTAAAACTTATCATTTGTTGTGTTTTAGCTTAGGTTAAGCTTTTTAGTCACATTTGATGGATTCTGATTCTGATAAGATTATTCATCATTCGTTTTGTATGCCAGAATCATAAGCCTGATGGAGCTTACATTGGCTTATAAAGCAGAAGAAGCATACTATCGCACCAAAAGTAGAGTGTTATGGTTGCAGCAAGGAGATAGCAACACAAAGTACTTCCATTTGAAGATGAAGCAACGCAGAAGCTATAACAGAATTATAATGATTGAAGATGACACAAGAACAATTCATCATAGAGAAGAGAAAGTACTCCAGGTGTTCACAGATTACTTTTCTCATTTGTATACACAACCAAACTCTCCTGAGCATATCAACTATTCCTCTTTCACTAATTTGCAGCCTCATTTCACTTCTCCTATGAATGCTTCCTTAACTAAAAGCCTTGAAGAAGGGGAAATCTGGAGAGCACTGCAGCAGATGAATGATGACAAAGCCCCTGGCCCAGATGGGCTCACATCAGGTTTTTTCAAACATCACTGGCATACAATAGAGCACAATGTTAAGTCTTACATTCATCATTTCTTCAATACTTGCCAATTGGATTTGCTTTTAAATCATACTCATATATGCTTAATCCCTAAATATGACAACCCTAGAACACCTAAAGATTATCTGCCTATTAGTCTTACAAATGTGGCTTATAAAATAATCTCTAAAATACTCTCCAATCGATTAAAACCCTGGCTCCCTAACCTTATTTCCCATAACCAATCAGCTTTCCTATGTGACAGATTGATCTCAGACAATGTGATCATTGCACATGAGCTCATTCACTCTCTGAAAACTAAAAAACGTGTTCATGCTCACATGGCTATTAAGCTAGACATTTGAAAAGGCGTTTGATAAAGTTAATTGGCATTTTATTCTTTTCATGATGATAAAATTAGGTTTTGCTGAAATTTGGTGCTAGTGAATAATGGCGTGTATCACTTCACCAACCTATGCATTACTTATTAATGGGAAGCTTGTTGGCCACATAAAACCAGAGAGAGGCATACGCCAGGGAGATCCTATATCTCCATACATTTATATGCTGGTCTCTAAAGGCTTGTCCTTCCTTCTTCAAGATCTGTTCAACAGAGGGCTTCTACATGGATTTAAAGCCAGTTCAAATGGACCTGCCATCTCACACCTCTTCTTCGCATATGACTGCTTACTATTCTGTAAGGCTGAGGAGGCAGAATGTGTTCACCTGATGGAAACAATCAAATACTATGGTCAGGTTTCAAGGCAAGTAGTTAACTGCTCCAAGTCATCTGTTCTGTTTAGTAAAAACTGCTCCTTGGAGCTAAGACAGTCCCTGCAGAATCTTAGTGGTATTCATAGACTGGGAGGAATGGGCAGATACTTAGGACTGCCTGAGACATTGGGCAAAAGAAAGTGTGAAGCATTCTCGTACCTACTGCAAAGGATCAAGCACAAAGTTGAGCACTGGCCAACTAGGTTCCTTTCATTGGCAGGCAAAGAAACCTTACTCAAATCAGTCATCTCTGCTATTCCTACGTATGCAATGCAATGCTTCATGTTGCCACAGAAACTACTGAAGCTGATGACAGGACTTATGAGAAAATACTGGTGGCAGAATGGAGCTGATAAAGGTAAGATAAATTGGATTTCCTAGGACAAGATTACAAGATCAAAAGATGAATGTGGTATTACCATAAGAGATCTTCGAAGCTTCAATATTTCTCTACTTGCAAAACAAGGTTGTAGACTAATCAATGATCCTTCCTCACTCCTAGGAAACGTCTTAAAAGCTAAGTACTTTCCTCATATTCCAATTCAGGATGCTGTTCTTCATTCCAGTTCTAGCCATGCCTGGCGCAGCTTATTATTGGGTCTAAATCTTATCAGACAAGGCTTATATTGGAGTGTAGGTAATGGTGAACGCATATGTACATGGAAGGATAAATGGTTGAAGGATGGTGCATACAGAGAAGCAACTCCAGTGCCACATATACACAATTCATTATTGCCTGTGAGAGCTTTATTGGACTACTCAGGAACAGGTTGGCATCCTCAGCAAAATTTCCATACTTTTGCACCCTCAAGATCATCAGCTTCTCTATACATAGAAGCCATCACGCATACAATCACCTGATATTCCTCTTTGGAGTTTCTCTAAAACTGGTCAATATACAGTAAGGACAGGGTACTATGTTGCTCGTAATGCTTCTCACCATCAGTCACCTCCACATCATCTTCTTGCAACTTCGAAGTTGATTTGGAAAATAAAGGTGCAACCAAAATTAAAATTCTTCTTCTGGAGGATGATGCACAATGCTCTGCCAGTCCATAAGTCATTACAGCATAGAGGGCTTCAAGGACAGCTTACTTGTGTACTCAATGGAGACCAGGAAGAATCCATTCAACACCTCTTCTTTGAGTGTAGAGTTGCTTTGGAGATTTGGCATCTAGCACCACTGCAAAACTTCACACCGGGAAACTTCTCTGATTGCCCCGTGCATAATTTAAGTTATGTGCTCAAACTAAACTCTCTTTATGTGGCTGTAGATTCCCAGTCAAGTGCATCAGGTGCACCCCCTTCTATTCCTTTGGGACCATATTTCCTTTGGAGATTATGGAAGTGGAGAAATGCAATAATCTTTGAGGGTCAACATTGGGGTATACCAGATGTGATAAACAAATCCATCACTGATGCTCATCAATATGCACAATCCATATATACAACAATTCCATCTCCTCTCCCTCCTGCTCACTGTTCAATTGATACTGGATGGGATACTGATCAACTATGTCTGTTTACGGATGCTTCGTGGGTCTCAGAAACGGCTACAATTGGAATAGGATGGATCCTTGTGCTACGAAATAACATTCTAGTACAAGGGTCTTCTGCTCTCTCTCCTGTTCCATCACCATTTGAAGCTGAAGCGGTTGCATTGCATGAAGCTTTAATTCATGTAGGCCGTCTACATTACTCTCATTTCAGAGTTTGTAGTGATTGAAAAACTGTGATGCAACATCTGAACTCGGAAAAATTGCAATCAAGTTCATCACCAAATGAACACTTATGGCTAAGTTCTAGTACTAGGCTACTTAATGATTTTTTGATTTTGGGCATTCGTCTAAATGTCTCAGACGTTTCTTATGTTCCTAGGATTTATAACTTTGTTTCGGATACCTTAGCCACATCGGCTAGGCGTCATCGGTCTCCTTTATGTATTAAACTTCTATCTTAAGAATCTAATAAAAAAACACATTGATCTTATTAATTAGTCTCTGATTGTTTTAACATTTCAGGGGTTTTACGCGTTTTTTTCCCAAAAGACAAGTAGTAGTGGAAAATCAGCTTTGGAGATATACTTGGATGAACCATTGCTTGATATGGTTGCCTTTAAGAGTTTAGATATCATAGGATATTGGAAAGATAACTTAGGTCGGTTTAAGGAGTTGTCACACATAGCTTGTTATATTCTTAGCATTCCTATTACAACAGTGGCTTCTGAATCATTGTTTAATATAGGTAGCCGCGTGATCAACAAGTATAGAAGCCGTCTTTTACCGACAAATGTCCAAGCCTTGATTTGTGCAAGGAATTGGTTAAAGGGATTTCAAGAAATTGGTAAGCGAATACAATAATAATTTCAAGATTGATTTCTTTAGGTACTAAAATTATTTGATTGTGCATTTTCAGGTGATGAATTTGAGCTTATCAGTGATGAGGAGAATGATGCAGAAGATTGATCTTCAACCATGAAACTTTTTATAAGATGTTAAGAAACAAGTTGCAAATTTGTTTTAGAGTTTTCCTAGACATGATTTCTAAGTTTCTTTGTTATTTGGAAAATATCAAATATTTGGATAATGATTGATTATTGATTTTAAGCTTTTTCAGTCAAGTTGATTTTAAAATTTGAGTTCAATACTAAAAATCAGATTAGTAAAAACTATTGATAAATAGTATTATAAACAAAAAACAGAAAAAAAAATTATAATAAATACAAAAGAAAAAAACGCTAACAAAATTTTTTCCCATGGACAGCTCATATGTTCATATGGACACACAACAATTTTTGGGTGTGGACAACATTTGGGCCATTGTCCAAATGGGCTGTCCAAATCAAGCCCATAAAACTAAGTTGTCCAAATGGATAGGCCCATTTGGACATGGTCAGCCCAATTGACATCTCTAGTCGAGTCCATCTTTCTCCTGGTCAAGTCATTCTTTTTCCTGGTCGAGTCCATCTTCGGGTCATGCACCCCTCTTTTTTGGGTCTTGCACCTTTTTCACCTTCTCCATATTCTCATGTTGTTCTGAAAATTCCCTAAGTACCTGAAATAACTCAAGAATGCAGATGTATGTTAATGCTAATACAAAACTACCTAAAAATTCAAATTTAATAAGAAAGACCTATAAATACAATATATTGACTTCTAAGTGAACCTAAAATGATGGTAAATGACTTCCTAAAACATGTAAAATGCAAAGACATCTATTGCAAATTTCACACCTTTCCAAGTGTATGTCTTCTTTCCAGAAGATCATGAAATTTTCAATGCACACATCAATCGTATAAAATGGGAGACAAAAATTTTGGCATGACTTTTTTGGTCTCGTAATATTAACTAGCTGGTTGATTTCCATATGTTAGATACTCTAAAAGGTTTTCTAGCCCACAACTTCATGCACTTCTCAAAAATATTATAAAATGCCTTAATATTCATAAAACAATCACCTAACTATAATTTTGACTGACCTTCTTAACTCATATAGTGAATTGTTTTGCAGCTTCTAACAAATTGTAAAAATTTTGCGTCTTTTTCTCAGGTTCTTCAATATTTTTTTCACTTTAACTTTTATCAAAAAATTAAAATTTTTAACTTTTCCACATTGGCCATTCATTTTTTATTCGGTGAACTACCGTTTTGACAAGTTACCAAAATTAAGTTCAAACATTTTCTTATTTATATTTTTTGTATTCATACAAGCCAATCCTTATAAACTATCGTTAATGCTCGTCCCTACCTTCTTTTAATTTTCTTGAGGGTGCTTACTGGTGGAAGGCAACACATTTTTCACCACTTTTTGAAATGGATCAACAGTCGAATAACTTAGTCTAATTCAGAAAGACCTTCCTAAATTATAGAAACTCCCGCTCTAGGGTTTTAATTTTATGTATATATATACACATATTATAACTATAACAAAAATATACATAAATTTCATATTTTCTTTGTGTTTTTTTTCTCCCTCACCCATATCTGATGTTTTCATTCTTAATCTCTATATCTACAAAGTATGATAGCGTATTTCTCTTTGAGACCTCTGTAAAATTCATTCATTTTATTTATTTTCTAATATTTTAAATCATATACAGATTAGTCGATCATTATTCTCGATGGAGATAATTACTAAAATGGCTCTCAGAAGTCGTGTGTTGTGGAAGCATGTTGTTAGCTCTTAAGAAGTGTCTACGGACGAAGGGAAAGTTATAGAAAATAGGAAATCTTAAGAGGAGGGGAATTTTTAAGAGGATTAAGTCAAATGTGAGACTCCAAATGGATACAAAAGACCAATATGTGCTTGCTATTCTTCAGAGCTCATTGGAGAAGTATATCCTTGCAGTTTACTTTTATGTGGAGACTACAAAGAAGTTGTCGGACACCTTATGTATGGTAATACATTTAATATCAGCATGATATTTGAGGTAAATAGGGCTTTGAATGATCTCCATCAAGAGCTTTGTGGGTGGAGTTGGAGATGATGCATCCTCCAACCACGTACATATAGCAATTATTTGACTTTAAACTTCTTCTCACTCTTAATGGGTTATTCAAAAGATTAACTCATCATATTTTAGGACTTGAAAAAAATTTCATATTGAGGTGTGTATGATGATCTAGAAAGAGAAGGATCAAAGGGTCTCTTAGTATCAAATATAATCTTGCCTTGTTACTCGTCAACAGACAAACAAGAAGAGTTTATGGTGTGCCATTATAAGATAAAAACATACCAAAGATAAGTGTTGGACTTTATGTCCTCATTTGAAGCTGATGAAGCTAAGGGGAGTGAGTCAAACACCTAAAAACGTGGTTTCTACAACTATTGACCATGTGGTTAGAATGTCAATTTGGAAGCACTTATAAAGAGCATTTCAAACCTAACAGATTCTAGTAAGTCTTGTATTGTCTCTCCATTTATAAAGTCTATTATATTCATGTGTTATAATTCATAGGATTAGTGATGCTAAGCTTATTTCAAATGTTAAACTGCACTATGGAAGGGTGATTGTTGCTAATGGACATGATGTTCTAATTAAAGGAATTGAGATTATTGAATGAACTCAAAAGCTTTATTACACCTGAAATCAACTCTAATTTATTGTTTGCTCGAAAAAAACAAGGGACCTTAACTGTTTGGTTCTATTTTGTCCTAATTGTTAGATTTGAGATTCATAACTATAAGTGTAAAGAAAAATGGAGAGAAAGATATGGAAACCGAGAGAAAAGAGAGTAGATGAGAAAGACAATAATTTCTCATGAGATCAAAAATAGAATGTTTACAATATATTTAGAATGCTAAGAATAGTATTCGGTTAAGACACTAGTTTTACGCGGGCACCAAAGTGAGATGGACATTTAGAAACACATATATCAAGGTAGATAGTGACAACACATTGGCCTTGGACTCGCCTACGCATTAGCCAAGATGCATCACCCCCAAGACTTCACATGTGATTCAAGGTTTTTCCATGTGTCTCTAACAACTATCTAAGTTAAAAAATATTGAGTTATGAATAAAAGATCAAGACCATAGAAGGATAATAGTGATATAAAGACAAATCTTATTCTGCCAGAAATCAGATTATGCATCAAACCAACTTTGGTTTTTTTAATGATTGAATGTTGTACGCCCAAAATGAAGTTTAAAGCTTCTAGAAGTGTTATTCAAGTCAATATAATTGTTGCAAATGAGGGGATAAGAGACAGCTCATGTACTTTTATTTGGAATTGTGCATCTTCTTCTAAAAGTTTCTTTCTCTAACCCTTTGTAAAATCTGCTGGATAATAGTTTGTATTCTCTTTATTTTTCTCTTGGCATTGATTTAAATATGTTGTAAGTCAACACTTGAGATACATAGAGAAATATACATCTATTTTATCCTCTCTCTCTCTCTCTCTCTCTCTCTCTCTCTCTCTCTCTCTCTCTCTCTCTCTTTCTATTTCCGCAGCCCTTATCTCTCCCTCATGTTCTTCATAATGTTTACACTCATAACTCACTAAATCATACATGGTATCAGAGCTATAAGTTCCTGACCTTTGTTTTTCGCATAATCTACCCATTCTACTCACTCTAATCAATTAGTTTCTTCATTCTACATCCTTACATTCTGGTTTTAATTATGGGTTCATTTTGCTCTTCTTTTAGCTTTCTCTCTGGTTTTTAAGCTACAACAATAGAAAATCAAAAGAACTTGGTAGTTCCAGTCGTTCTAAAAGTTATGAACTATCTCTTATGGCCAAGAACCATAAAGATTGTCCTAGGAGGTAAAGGACTGTGGAAGCATGTTTCTAAGGATGCTCATGCTGTATCTGTCAAAGAAATTTCAAATATGATGCTACAAGTGAAGAAGAATATAAATGGTTCCAAGAAGACCAAATGGTATTAGGAATCATACAAAGCTCTCTTGATGCATCTATATTAGAAGCTTACTCCTGTTGTGAATCTGCCAAGGAGCTTTGGGACACACTTTACAATGTTTATGGGAATGTCTCAAACCTGAGCAGAGTGTATGAAGTTAAAAAGGCAATCAATGATCTAGTTCAAGAAGATTTGGAATTTACAAAGCATTTTGGGAAGTTTAGAGCTTGATGGGCAGAATTGGAAATGCTCAGACCTTCTTCCTTAGATGCTTCTGTCCTAAATGAAAGGAGGGAACAAGATAAAGTGTTTGGTCTTTTACTCACTCTTAACCCAACCTACAATGACCTGATCAAGCATATCTTAAGAGTTGACAAACTACCATCTCTAGAAGGCGTTTTCTCACACATTCAAAGGGAGCAAGGTTCCCATGGTCTGTTTGGAGGAAAGAAAGAACTAGTAATGGCAAATAAGAGCTTCTACAAAGGAGATGATATGAAGAATCTGATTTGTGAGCATTGCAACAAAGAACACTTGAAGGACAAGTGTTGGTTTTTACATCCTCATCTCAGGTCTAAATGTTCCAACAATGGTTTTAGGCCAAGAAACAACAATGGATACAATAGTACAAGGGCAACCCTGGCTCAAGACATAAAATAGAATGAGGCTGGATCATCTGACCAACGGGATGGAAACAAATCTCTAGCATTGGTCTCCTACTCACCTCAAATCACACCTACTGCCCAAGATGAGTTTGTGAGAAAAAGTGTCTTAGATGCTCTCCTAAAGGCTCTTAAAGATGCCTTCAAGTCTGATAATGTGATAGGTGAATCATTGCATGCTAGAACTGATAATAGAAACACTAAGCCTTTAATAATAGATTTGGGTACTTCTAACCACATGATTAGCAATTTAGAATTAATAGAGAATGTAAAACCTTCTCTAGGAAATGTTGTGATTGCTAATGGTGATAAGATCCCTATTAGAGGCATTGGTAGTCTTAAGTTATTTGAAAAAGATTCAAAAGCATTTTACATGCCCACCTTCACATCTAGTCTGTTATCGGTTAAGAAAATAAAAAATGACTCAAATTGCAATGTTATTTTTAGGCCTAATGATGTATCTTTTCAGGATATTAAATTTCAATAGGTTCTTGGTATGGGAGAAACCAAGGATGACTTCTATGTACTAGGAAACAACAAGCTTAATTCTTCCCTATCTTCTGTTTTTCATTCTGTTTGGGACAATGTTAGCAATGTTATTTGGCAGGCTAGGTTAGGACATCCTCACTTTAGAGCTTTGAATATTATGTTGCCTAGTATATCTTTTGAAAACAATGATTGTGAGGCTTGTATACTTGGTAAAATTGTAAATTAGTGTTTCCCAATTCTACAACCATCTATGAAAACTGTTTTGATTAGATTCATTATGATGTTTGGACCTCGCCATACGAATGTAGAGAACATCATAAATACTTTGTTACTTTCATAGATGAGAAATCAAAATATATGTGGCTAATATTGCTGCAATCCAAGGATAGGGTCTTAGAAGCATGTATAAACTTTCAAACCTATGTCTCTAACCATTTCAATGCTAAAATTAAAAATTCGAGATTAGATAATGGAGGAGAATATACAAGAAATGTCTTTAAGCAAAACCTTACAAAACATGGAATTCTCCACCAAACAAGTTGTCCTTACACATCACAACAAAATGGGGTGGCTGAGAGAAAGAATAGGCATCTCATGGAGGTGGCTAGATCTATGATGTTTCATACCAATGTTCCAAGAGGTTCTGGGGAGATGCTGAAGTTTCAGCATGCTATTTGATCAACCGCATTCCAACCAAGATATTACAAGACATATCTCCATTTGAGGTACTAAACAAGATAAAACCATCTATCAATCACTTACGTGTGTTTGGTTGTGTTTGTTTTGTGTTCATTCTAGGAGAACAAAGAAACAAGCTTGAAGCTAAAAGCACTATAGCTATGTTCATTGGGTATTCAACAACACAAAAAGGGTACAAATGTTATGAACCTGAAACAAGAAAGGTCTTTATTTCTAGAGAGGTGAAATTTGTGGAGCATAAGGGATTTAATGATGAAAAGAATTGGGAAGCTTTAAAAGACTTATAAACTCACCTTCGGATACGGCTACTAACCTAAGGAATCAGCTAATATATCTAGGCCTAAACCAACCATCAATTCCAGCAGAGCCTTTCCACTCATCTCCAACTCCTCAAAATACACCAACTCCTCAAAATACACCAGCTCAGACGGATGAAGGAACATCCCAGTCTGATCATGAGGGGGACACACAACCTCAAAGTGGACAAGATGAACATAATATTCAAGAAGAAATAAATGAATCAACTGATCAGAATTTGGGTTCAAAAAGTCATGATCAAGATGGGATATAAGAGGAAACACAAGAACAACCTGTTTTGTGGAGAAGTACAAGAATTAGAAAGCCAACATAAAGAGTGTACTACAACAACAAGGATGTAGCACATCCAATACAAGAAGTGTGCTCCTTATCTCAATTTCCTCCTGAGCATCAAGCTTTTCTGGGTAAATTATTCCAAGGATTAGTTCCAAGAACATATGGAGAGGCTGTTGAGAAAAAAGAATGGAGATAGATTGTTGATAATGAGTTAAAAGCTATGGAGACAAATCAAACTTGGGTTGAAATGGATCTTCCTAAAGGAAAGAAGGTTGTGAGTTTCAAGTGGGTTTTAACCATCAAATACAAGAATAATGGGGATGTTGAGAGGCATAAAGCAAGGCTGGTTGCAAGAGGGTTCACTCAAACCTATGGAGAAGACTATTTAGACACTTTTGCACCAATAGCAAAACTCCACACGGTAAGAGGTATACTCTCCTTAGCCACTAACCTTGAATGGAATCTTTGGCAGATGGATGTCAAGAACGCATTCTTGCAATTATAATTGGAAGAAGAGGTATACATGTACTCTCAAGAAATCCATCTATGGGCTCAAGCAATCACCAAGGGCATGGTACCACAAATTCAGCTCAAACTTGGTTACAAGAGATTTCAAAAGTTCTGAGGGAGATCACATCCTATTTACTCTACAAAACCTAGAAGGTATTATAGTCATTCTCATTTATGTTGATGATATTATCATCTCCGGGAATGACAAGATAGGAATCCTAGCTACTAAACAATTTCTTAGATCTGTTTTTGACATTAAAGACCTTGGAGAACTAAAATACTTTCATGGGATAAAAGCTTATAGATCCAAAGAGGGACTACACCTATCACAAAGAAAGTATACTCTTGATCTTTTCAATGAAAGAGGAAAGTTAGAAACAAGACCAGCAAAGACTCGTCTAGAAGAAGGTTACAAAGTCATAAGAGAGGGGGAGATTGAAGAAAAGCTATTTGAGGATCAACACCAATATAGGAGGATGGTTGGTAAGCTTATCTACTTAACTATCACATGGCCTGATATTGTTTTCCTATGAATCAAGTTACCCAGCATATGCAAGCTCCCAAACTGCATCATTGGGGCATGGTTGAAAGGATTATAAGATACCAAAAGGGAGCTCTTGGACAAGGTGTATGGATGGTATGCAACAAGAATACAAAAATTGTTGGCTACTGTGATGCAGATTGCACTGGAGATTAAACAAATAGGAAGTCCACTACATGCTATTGTACATTCATTGGTGGAAATTTGGTGGCTGGGAGAAGCAAGAAACATAAGTTAGTATCAGGTTCAAGTGTTGAGGCATAATATAGAGCAAGGAGGAAGCTTACAAATGAGGTTGTTTGGATAAAGGGTTTGCTAAAGGATTTGGGAATTGAGATCAAGACACCAATCACCATGCATTGTGACAATCAAGCAGCAATCTATATTGCATCCAACAATGCGTTTCACGAGAGGACTAAACACATAGAAGTGAATTGCCACAAAGTTAGGCAAATGGTAGAACAAGGAGTCATCCTTCCATGTTATACAAGAAGTTCTAATCAATTGGCTGACATCTTCACCAAGGCAGAAAGTTTGAAGGTGTGTGAGTTTATTCATGAGAAGCTTGGACTCACATCTATTCATCGAGAGTAGAAGACCCTTACTATGAAGCTTATAATCTTTTTTCCCTCAATGAGTTTTGTCCCAAAGGGTTTTCCCATTGAGATTTTTAGTGAGGTAGGTTTCATAGTTCCAAGCTTAATCATTCATCCTGATTAAGCTTGAGGGGGCGTATTGAGTTATGAATAAAAGATCAAGACCATAGAAGGATAATAGTGATATAAAGACAAGTCTTATTCGGCCAGAAATCAGATTATGCATCAAACCTACTTTGGTTTTCTTAATGATTGAATGTTGTGCGCCAAAAATGAATTTTAAAGCTTTTACAAGTGTTATTCAAGTCAATATAACCGTTGCAAATGAAGGGGATAAGAGACAGCTCATGTACTTGCATTTGGAAGTGTGCAGCTTCTTCTACAAGCTTCTTTCTCTAACCCTTTGTAAAATATGCTGGATAATAGGTTGTATTCTCTTTATTTTTCTCTTGGCATTGATTTAAATATGTTTTAAGTCAACACTTGAGATACATAGAAAAAATATACATCTCTTTTATCCTCTCTCTCTCTATTTTCGCAGCCCTTATCTCTCCCTCATGTTCTTCATGTTCTTCATAATGGTTACACTCAGAACTCACTAAATGTTACAAAAAATAGCTTCTAGAAATCATCCTTATCTAGGTGGATCACGTAAATTTCCTTTGCCCATGTTAATCTTATTTTGGCTTAATTGGCCAAACTTTGGATAAGGCTAGTCTTCTATGGTCAGAATGGTCCTTTTCGAGTTGCTTATTCCATATGCAATCTTGGCCTATTCTTAAGTCCAAATTTCCAGTTTTGGCCTAGTATAATCTTTAGCTTGCCTATAGAGGCCTTGAACTTGGTTGGCCTAATAGGTCAACCTTCCTTCTAACTTGGCAGAGTATAATTTGTCTTGGCCGAGAGTCTTGGATCATGGCCTTTGCTTGTTTTAGTCTTAATGTCATATCGCAATACTCTCCATGAAGTTTAGCCATGATGAATTACTAAGTTTTGAATCATAAAAACCTACATTATTAAAAAATCTTAGTATGTAAAACCACTTACGAAAAAACCAAACTAATGGAAAAGGAATATAGACTCCATAGCTAAGAGGATCATGCTTGAACAAGCCTTTTGAGTCCTAGGTTTGCATGGATGAACACAAAAAACTTTAAACTTTTAGTTTTACTGAAAATATCAGCCAATTAATCTGAGCCTTTTGTGTAGCATGGAAGTATCATACCGTTTTCTACCATTTGTCTCACTTTCTGGCAATCCCCTCTATATGTTTGGTTTTTTTTATGAAACATATTTTTGTATGCAATGTGATTTATGGATTGATTATCACAATACAAGGTGATATGAGTGTTTAAATTAAGTATTTAAATTTATGTTCTAATGTAAACATTGATTTAAATTATACCTTTAGTCTCTCTTGAATAACGAAAATTGTTTTGAAAAGCTGAAATACTTCAGAAGAGGTAAAATACTCATAAATATATAAATACTCTAGAATAGCACATGAAACAATGCAAAAATAATGGAAAGGTACAAGCTAGTCTCTTGACTTCCAAAGACATTAAGTTCATAATTATTGATGCTTTTCATTTTCTAAAATCTTAAAGAAACTCATGAAGTTTCACAAAAAATCTGCCTCGAGACTATGAATGAATATGGTTTAAATGTTTGACCACAAATTGAGACATCCGTGTTATAATTATACCATACAAGAAATATATCGAAAAATATTTATGTTAGTAAACATGTAGTTTACTACTTGCTAAAAGTATAATAAAATCGCTTAAGCCATCCTAATTAAACATCGATAAAAAATCATTGAGATATGATGTTGGAAAAGCTTATTACTCCATAAACAGTTTTTAATTTATGCTAAATTCATTTAATTTATGATGAATTTATTTAAATTTATTGAAATTCATGTAAGTATATTAAATTTTTTTTTTTTGTGAAATGTGAAATTTATTGAGGAACAAAGAAAAAAATGTTTATGTACAAGTGTCTAAAAAGATAGAAAAGAATACTAGGAAAATATTGAAATTTGAAAAAAGCTTTAAGTGGTTTTGTGTGTTCATGGGAGCCTCGTTAAAACCCAATACTAGAAAACCCTGTGGGACAAAACTAGTATTGGGAAAAAGAGTACTACCCGAAGAACACCACCTATAAGCCAAAAGAAAAGAGTCGTATGAAAACGCCAGGGCCGCAGAATGTTTTTAGTAGTTGTTAAAGGTGAAGTGAAGACCATCAGAGATCGAGGCGTGTGGGAGTTGAGTCCGAAGGATCCTGAAGGCTGGTAATGCGGTTGCGGATAATGCTGGTCCGCATGTGAAAGTGTGGATGATGAGGATTCCCGTGCTGACGACTATTTCGTTCCCGCCATATGTGGTAGATCATTCCTTGAAAACACATATGTAGTAACACTTGATCAATCATGGGCAAAAAAGATTGCCGGAGTGAGTTGAGTGTTATGGTCCAATCCGGGTTGAGCCGGTGGTGTAGCAAACCTGCCGTTTGGTCCGACCAAATGGTGAAGGAGTAGGGGCATGCGAAAAAGAGGTGATCTCGGGTCTTATTTGGTTCTCCGCAGAGGATGCACGGTTTCACCACTCCCCAAGAACGTATTCGATGTCCGGTTTGAAACATATCCAAAACAGCAAGCCAAGAGATGAAAGCAAACCGAGGTATAGATTGTGGGAACCAAATAGTTGAAAACCAAGGTTTGTTGGGATATGAGGGACTCAGTTGTGTCCAAGTGTGGGATGATGAAAATGTGGCCTTGAAGTTGTTTTGTCTGTGTTTCCAGAGCGCATTGTTAGAACCAGCCTCTGGCTCCGGTAGGGGGAGTGTGAGAAGTTGGTCATGTAGTTGTCGGAGGGCTTGAACTCGCGGACGTCTATTGCGCCACCCATGCGTGTTGGCGGCGACAGCAACTGAGGAATGGTGTTGAATCCCGAGCTCCCTAATACCACACTCACCTGCAATATCATACAAAGGCCCCAAAGTAGTCCAATCCTCTAACCAAAAAGAAGTTCAATGACCGTTACCGATGGCGAATCGCACATACGAAGCCGCGAGAGATCGCATCTGTAACAACTTACACCATAGCCATGATCCACTATTTGTAATCGCAATGTCCCAGAATGTTGAATCACGAATAAGATAATGCTAAATCCAGGAGGCTCAGAGTGATCGTTTGCCCGAGATTAGATTCCAGATGATTGATAGCATGAAGACCGTGGAGGTGTCCTCAAAATACCTAATTCCCAACCCCCCCCCCCACATCTTTTGGTTTTCATACATCCACCCAAGCGACCTTGGACATGTTATGGGTTGTAGGTGAGCCCGACCAAAGGAAATTACTGCACATACTATTTATTCTCCTAAGACACGAATTTGGTAGGTGGAAAGCGGATTTCCAGAAGTTGACAGTGCTAATAACCACTGAATTGATTAACTGCAAACAACCTGCAAAAGAGAGTAATTTAGATGCCCAAGAGGACATTCGAAGTCTGAGGCGATCCAGAAGAGGTGCATAATCGGTGATGGTGATCTTCTCTGTAGTGAGAGGCAACCCAAGGTAGCGAATGTTTCATGCTTGAGACCCAGAGAAGTGATCAGGGACAAAGTGTCATGTGGTGCTCGAGGTGGCAAGAAGATCGAGGACTTGGCTATATTTAGATTTACATCGGAAGCTTTCCCAAAACTATCCAATACATCCATAATGCCCGTTAGTGATTCCGGCGTCCCATAATAGAAGACTAGAATGTCATCCGTGAAGCATAAATGGGTGAGGCCTATATGACTGCATCTTGGGTGGTAACCGAAGTGACCACAAGATGTTGCTGCATTGAGAAACTTAGACAAGACATTATTGACAATCACAAAGAGATAGGGCAAGAGAGCACAATCCTAACGGAGACCTCTGGAACTTGAGGAATAGCCCGCTGGTACCCCGTTTACCGAGACCATGAAGGTGGCCATAGAAATGGACTTCTAAATCCATCTAATGAACAGCGCCGGTAAATGCATAGCCTGCAAAACACAGATAATAAAATCCCAATTAACAATATCAAAAGCCTTAGCAATATCCATTTTGAGCGTAAACCGAGGGTAGATAATAGATTTTTTATAGTCTTTGACTATCTCTGTAGCAAGCATGACATTCTCTAAGAGTAGATGGCCTTGAAAAAATGCTCTTTGATTTGGCTCTATGGCATTGGGAACGATCATTTTTAATTTGTTTGCCAATATCTTGGATATGATCTTGTATATGGTGTTGCAGCAGGAGATGGGATGGTAGTCGGTGATCGACTGAGGATCCTCGCCTTTTGGGATTGAAGAAAGCAGTATTGCGTTTAGTCTGTGAGGCATATGGCCATATAGAAAGAAAGACTCGACAAAAACTATCACATCAGCGCCTATAATCGCCCAAGCTAATTTACAAAAATTTGCATGTGTAATCGTCGGGACTCGGACCCTTGTTGGTTAACATGGTGAAAAGTGCGTCTGTAATCTCATTTGGTTGAACCTGTGAACACAAAAAAACAGCAACCTGAGGTGGACATTTGTAGGATACTAGGAAATCAAGTAACGGAGTCTGAAGAGGGTTGAGCGGTGGAGTGGATTGAAGGAAAGTTCAGAAGTGGGTTGCGGCTGTGTCTTCGATGGATGCTTGGTCTGTGAAAAATACGCCTGAGGGGAGGCAAAGACGCTTGGTGGTATTCTTTGAAGCCCGAGTTGTTTCTATACGGTGAAAGAAACCAGTGTTCTGGTCACCCTCACAAAGCCAAGTTAAGCGTGAACGTTGTTTGAAGAAGAGTTCTTCTGTATGGGAAATATGCGCCCATTCCCGAGATGCCTCGTGATATGCATGCATGGCGTCGGGTGAGGGATTAAGCAAAGCCTGGTCTTGACAGTGGCACAAGTGGGTATAGGCTATGCGGGTGCGGTTTGGAAAGTCTTCAAAAGTCATACGGTTGAGATGGCGAAGGGATGATTTAGAGTCGTATATGAGGACCAATGTGCTTCTACAACCTGCAAAAAAGAAGGATGAGTTGTTAAATGTGTTTGAAATTTAAAAGGTTTACAGGATGGAGTAGTGGAAGTGGTAAGGTAGACGACGTCGCGAGCATGATCGGAAACGCTATTAGCTTTGAAAGCCGTGTATGATTGACAAAATGTGATAGCCCACTCCAAATTGACCAACGCCTTGTCCAGTTTCTTCCCTATAGGATCACCCTCTTGTTTGTTGGACCATGTAAAAGTAGGACCGATGTAGTTTAGATTGGTAAGATCACAACGAGCCACAAAATTCTGAAACTGCATAATGCCCAGATGTCGCGATGAAGGAACGGGGTTTGAGCGCTCAGAATGAGCTAGAATCTCGTTGAAATCCCCAAAGATAAGCCACGGGTACAAAGTAGCGCCACAACGCCTTCGGCTTTCATATATGTCCCGCCATAGGTCCATGCAATCAACCTGAAAGTTGGAAGCATAAACACATGTAATTAGAACAACAACACCAGATTCGAGAGTGACAAGAACGGTAATGGCTTAGCTCATTAAAAATAGGAGTGACTTCAACGCCAGGCTTTCAGCAAACCCAAATACCCCCAAGACGATGTGCATCATAGTTAGTGATTACACTCCAACCCGGGAGAGCAGCCTGCAAAATGCGAGAGAAATTTTTAGATTGAACTCTAGTTTCTAGAAGACAACTGAATTGGAGGGAAGCTTATAAAATCCATTGATGAACAATGTTATGCTTTCGATATTGATTAAAGACCTCGAATATTCCATGCAAATAACAACATATCATTAGTGTCTCCGGGTGGAGACGTGCGATTTTTTTTGGGACCAAATTTTTTGCGATGGTTGCGCATTGAGTTGGTTGGATGCTGCTCTGGTTTTGACTTGGTTTGGGTACTATAGCGGCATCCATTAATGGTATCCTTTGGTGGGATAGCTTTAGAGTCAGATAGTTGTCCTTCTTCCATTTCATCAACATCGGGATCAACTGCTGGAACAGAGAAACGTGATGGAGAAATAGGAGCCTCGACATTCATAGTGGATGGAATAGAGTCCTTCGTCAGTGATAAAGTGTTCTGGTTGGAGCGAACCACCTTGGACCATACTTCAACCGGGTCGAGATGTCGTACATATGCTTCGACATTGATATTAGGTTGTGTGGCATGAGAGTTTTTGATCAATTCAAGAGCAGGTTCGTGAAGAGAAGCAATGGATAGATCGGTTGTTGGTACTTGCACGGACTGCGCAGTTTCTTGGTGTACACTTGTAATGGGGCTTGAGTGACTAGTTGTCGGACCTGTAGTAGTAGAAGATAGAACATTAGATGTAATAATCCCAGCATTAGCATCAGCAATAATCAAACTAGAAGTAAGGGGCGGTGTTTCTTGTGCAGGTTGTTCGGTTGTTAGAGATGCGGCATGGAGATCGCCAGCTTGCTTCTGGGATTGCGAGTGGGATTGGTCCAATGGCGGAAGTGTGATAGGAATAGTAGCCTGAGTTGTTTCTTTTGGCAATCATTTGCCTTGTGGCCCCAAGTTGTGCATATGGTACACTTTGAGGGAAGCCACGTGTATGAAACTTTGATAGGTTGGTCGACACCATCTAACTGAATGGCATCTACAAGCGTGTTGTCCAGGTTCAGTAGTACTAGTACACGAGCCACATCGAGTCTTAAACACTTCTCTGTTTTCGGGTGGAGGTGTTGTGCTTTGCCTATTATCACCTATGAATTTTAAGCCTGAACGTGAAAATAAAGAGTTAGGTACGTTGAGGAAATTGACCCATAAGGGCATGGAGGATAAAGACGGTTCTTCTAGAGCTTGAGATGATGTTCACTCTTGAAAAACTAGGAGTATATCAGCAATATGCCAATATTTAGGACGGCAAATACGGGCTCGCAAATCGGAGGACTCGATTTTGAATAAGACTGTGTCTTTAGAGAGGAATTGCACATCAATCCTGCTAGTTGATCCTTCCCGCTTCCAAATACGATTCACCATGGCATATACCTTACCAATATGTGGAGTCTCACCTAAAAAATAACCAACAAGAAAGTTAGTCCATAAGGGTTGATTAACAAGAAGAGAGGGAAGGATTGAAGCAGTGGTTGTGTTTCCATGGATTGTGAAAAAAGGTTTCGGGATATCGGTTGTGTTGGTAAGGATACTCGTCCAAGTCGGTTTGGTGGACCGAGAAGAGTCGACAGTAGCTTTTTCAGGTTTGTGAGGGTTAGAGATTGTAGCCTCCAAGTCACGAATAGGGGAAAGTGGTGATGTTCGGGTTGAAGCTGAGCTGGTTGGGATGGGTTGAGCATTGAGGACTTGTGATCACGGGTTGAGGGTGACGACCGAAGAAACTCTATTGTCTCCTCCTTATTCTAAAGTAAGGTTATGTCTTCTAAATCCATCTCTTTGTAGCATAGTGGTTAAGTCCCTAGTGAAAGGATGTGGCACAAGAGTTCCTACGTTCAAACCTCATAGAGAGTAACTTAAAAATTGTTGTTGTAATTGTAAACAAAAAAAAGTTATGTCTTCTTAATAATGTGATCTATCACCTAATCACTATTTTGGTTTGAAAAGCTCATTAATAAATGGTTTGCTTTCTAAAAACTACCAATGTATCAAATCCTAAATAAAACTGACTCAAAAATGAAATTAGGAACATGAATAGGCATGCTAAGCCATCATCCTAACAAATAATTTTTGGAATCCCGAGGGAGAGAGCTAAAGGATCCTAATATAGAAAAACTGATGATTTTTCTGATTTCACCTTCTAAATTTTATACTTTGGTGAGATTACATGTCAAAATTTTATCACTCATTATATTGAGATAATAGTGAAATATTTAAAAGATAATGTTTACACTTAAAATAAGCTTGTTGAGTAATTTATAAAGCAATTTAAGGAATTTCAAGACCATTTATGGATAATATATATATATACATATCCTAGAAGGACATTGGGCCATTATGAGTGATGTATTTATTTCAAAATTCTTATGATGAAAATTTTTAATTTTTGTATGATCAAGAAGTTCTTGGCCGAAACTCATACGTCCCTCCAGCCGATGTCCAAACCATGTTATATAACTCTTATTTGGAAAGCAAACCCCTTCCAACGTGAATTGAATTCGTGACCTTCCTAGACCTTTTTTCAGGATTTAAGGGCTTAACACTAGATGAACTTATTGAATAGTTTGGATCTTTGAACACATAAATTTTAACTTAAAGTTTCAAAGTTGAAAGGATCACTATTGTAATATCTTGTAGAATAAATGCTAAGAGCGTTATGTGTAATTACAGTTGTTGAATGATTTCATTATATGAATTATCAATACAGATTTTCATTTATATATATATATATATATATATTAACGTGAAGTGCAAAGGATAATTCATCTCAAATCTCAACTGAATATGCTCCAACAAAATATAAATCTTTAAAGGATGACACATTACTAACATGTTTGTGGCACATATATTACATGATAAACTACTATGATTCAAAATATAAAAAATACTTTAAAATAATCTGGAGAAAATATATATCGAAAAAGGATTAAAACTTCTTAAATATATCGTAGACATGATTAATAATAAAATCAAGTGCTTGAATAAAATCATTGATAAATGATTAAGATATCTAGATTAATTATGTTATTATAGAAAATATGGAACAAAAGAAAGACATTATAATTTTTGAATACATAAATGACATAGTGCATAATATATATAAAGAGGAAAACGAATCTCTACTTCAAATATGAGTGCGGAGAAAATATTTTTTCTTGAATCTCCGCACTGATGATGAGCGTAAAGAAAACATTATTTCATAAATCTCTGCTTTAAAGACGAGCATAGAGAAACTATTATTTCATAATATCATTTCCAAAGATGTGCATAGAGAATATTATTTCATAAATCAATGATTAAAAGATGAGCATATAAAAAATATTATTAGCTAATAAATAAAAGAGATAGCCAAGTCTATATTAAACTCATTTACAAAAATGAGGAAATTTTGAACTAAATATTCGAGCATCAAAAAAGTATTACTATAGATAAAACAAAATTTGTGTGGCTCACAACATTTTTGTAAAATATTTAATAATATATATATATATATAATGCTTTATGAAAAACTTGAATTGCTCCTCTTTAGAAAAAGTCTAAAGAGTTTTATCTATGAAACATTAATGATATCATACTATATTCTCAAAAAATACTAAAAGTTGTATGATTTATATATCATCAAAATTTCAAAGAGTTATGTGAGATAAAAATATCTCTGAAAAACAAAGATGTCTTCAGGTATTCAAAATAAACATTTAGAGAATGAGATATTATATTAAGCATATCCAAAGAGAATATGTGCTATCATATTCTAATGAGCACTCAGGCTTATTTTATTCTAGAAACTCCAAGTTTGATCTTTTTTGTAATGCATGAGTTTTATCACATATGTATAAAGCTTAATCGTCGATTGAATACGTTTTAACATTTGGTGGAACTGTCATTTCATGACATTCTCAAAAAGAAGCTTCACACTACAATATTATAAAAGGATATTCAGAATACAGGAATATATCTTGAAGATGTGCTTCCAAAGAGAATAAATATAATGATATGCGTCGTTGAACTTTTTTCTTTTATCATGTTTTTATTCCACTGAGTTTTTCCATGAAAAAATTTATAACATGACAACAAAAAAACACACACAAAATATACATCAGGGGCGAATATATATGTGTAGAAGCACGTTTAAAGAAACACGTTTGTGCCACAAACATGTTACCATATCTATATATATGTGTAGAAGCACGTTTAAAGAAACATATAAAATATTGAATTTCAATGTTTCTAATCTTGCTATTTTCTTATATTTTTTGATAAAATGTTAATTTATTAATAAAAAAAATAAAGAGTAATATGTACAAAAAAATGTTTTGGTCCAAGAGAGCCTAGAAAACTGGTAAAGATTATCTAGCGCTTCGTGCAATGGTGTTTACAGAAGCCTCGTTAAAATCTATATCTAAAAAATCATGTGGGATAAAACTAGATACCGGGAAAAGAGTACAATCGATGAACACACAGATCCACTGATAACTAAAAAATGTTGTGCGTACTACATAATCGGAAATAGATGAATCCATCAAGGATGCAAGTGATGCCAACGCAGCCCAAGGCTGGCGAGAGGAGAGCTGGAAGGATAGCCGACACTAGTGAGACGATCATGGATCGTTCGAGAGATGAGGGCTCGCAGGAGATTAATGTTGTGTTGTGGCCAACCATGGCACCGACCATTGCCTTCTTGCCAAACGTGGTAGATGGTAACTTAGAAACAAAGCTTGACAAAAATGGAGTCTAGTCTGGGTATTTCTCGGTGACAAAGGGAGGTAAGAGTAACGTCCCAATCAGGAAAGATGCGCTAGTGAAGAAGTGGTGTGGCTAAGGCGTACCAAATCATGTAAGAGTAGGGACATGGGAATAAGAGGTGGTCTCGAGTTTCATCTTGTTCACCATATAGAATATAATGCTGCACAATCCCCCATAGCCGCATCCTCCTCCTGGTAGATGATCTGTCAAGGATAGCCTGCCAACAACTAAAAGCATAACATGGAATGGATTTAGCGAATCATACAGTAGATGATCATACAAGTATAGGGGAAGAATACATTAGCTGGTTCCATGTAGCAGAGGCGGAAAATGAGTCTTTGTATTGATCGGAGCATGGCGCCATTATGGTGTGTCGGGTCCCTATAGTTGTGATGGTAGAGTGAGTGATGTGAGCTGATCATATGTCGGACGTAAATCAAGTAGCCTTGGCCGTCGTAGATGCCAATGAGTGCCCAAGCATGCGCCAACCACCATAGTACTACGCGGGATCCTAGACTCACATATACATGTTTAACATAAGATAGCAAACAAAGGCCCCAAAGGAGACCAACAATCGAACCATAATGAAGTAGTGAGACCATTACCTATCTCATACGTGAGAAACTGAGTAGCCAGAGAACGGATTTTTAGCAAATTTGACCACATCCAAGAACCACGATCCGGTGCATCCCAGAATGTAGAGTGTCGAAGAAGATAGTGTTGTGTCCATGCATGCAACCCAAAGTCATTGCTTAGAATGAAGGCACAAATGAATGAAAGGGAGAATACAATATCAGTATCCTCAATACGACGTATACCAAGACCCCTTTTGATCATGGCCGGAAAATATCACTCCAACACACTTTAGCTGAAGCATCATTGGACGGAGACACCAACCAAAGGAAGATGCTACAAAGACTGTTCATTACCCGAAGAAAGCTCCTAGGAAGATGGAAAGTAGACTGCCCAAAATTGACTGTGCTAAGAATGATTGACTTGATTATCTGTAGATGGCCAGCAAAATAGAGCAATTTGGCGGACGAGGAGGAGAAGCGAGAGCGTAGACGATCAATTAGCAGGGAATAGTTGGTCGTTGTCAACCACTTGGTCGTCAACGGGAGACACATATATCTTATAGGGAGTGTGTCACAATGAAATCCATATTGGTCTACAGTGTGTTGGAGCTAAGGCGAAGGTGAGCCGGTTAAAAAGACTGAGGACTTGCTGAGATTGACATAAAGCTTTAGGCATTACCAAAGGTATCCATCACCTAGATAATGCCATGAATCAAAGATGGTTGACCATCCGAGAAGATGAGTATGTTGTCTGTGAAACACAAGTAGGTGAGAGCTAGGTCTCCACAGTGTGGGTGGTAGCCAAATATGTTTGAAGCTACAACTACATTTAAAAGTTTGGACAAAATATTGTTAACAATGACATATAAGTAAGGGGATAGAGCACAACCTTGACGTATGCCTCAAGAGCTTGGGAAATAATCCACTAGTTTACCATTTATAGAGATGGAGAAAGTTGCATTGGAGAGGTAAATGTGAATCCATTTGATAAATGGCGGAGGGAAAGTCATGGTGCGAAAAACGGAGACAATGAAGTCCCAATGAATAGTGTCAAACGCCTTGGATATACCTAGCTTCAGAATGCAGCGAGATGACACCAAAGGCTTGTAATAGTCTTTGAAAATCTCCATAGCTAACATAACATTCTCGAGATGCAAACGTCCTTTGATAAACGCACTATGGTTGGGCTTAATGAACTCTAGGAGGCAGGTCTTCAAACGGTTGGCCAGAATCTTGGAGGTAACCTTATATATTTTGTTGGGACACGAGATGGGTATGTAGTCTTTTAGAATTTAAGGATCCATACCTTTTGAGATCAAGGAAACTAGCGTGGCATTGACACCTCGAGGAAGGAAACCATAAACACAAAAAGATTGGACTGCAACTATGAAGTCATTTTCAACCACTGGCCAGACCGCTTTAAAGAAATCCATTGTGTACCCATCTAGTCTTGGAGTTTTGTTGGATGGCATAGAGAAAAAGTAGCCTAGATCTCATTAGCTGTAACCGGGTTCGTGAGTATCTAAGTTGTAGTTGCAGTGCAACAAAAGGGAAGTAAGTCTTGGAGCAGTGTAGAGAAAAAAGGGTGATATTGTCAACCGTTTTCATAAAGGTCCTAAAGTGGTAAACTGATGCGTCTTTAAAAGAAGAAATATATTTGATGACCTCACCCGATGGGAGAACCAAGTGGCGGATTGTGTTGTGGGAAGCAAGCGAGCTAGCAATACGGTGGAAAAACCTAGTATTACGATCGCCTTGACTTAATCACGTGATTCTTGATTTTTAACGATAGAGCTCCTCCTCCGAGGCAGCAAGGAAAGTCCATTGAATTGCAGCCGCAACCTCCAAAGAAAAAGTGGCGGGTGACGGGTTAGATAGGGCAGCAATCTGGCAAGCACAAAGCTCTTCATAATCCAGACGAGTGTGATCCTTTAAATCCCCATACACCAAGGTATTCAAATGAAGAATAATGGATTTGAGTGATTTATTCTGAGTGCTACTCCATAGCGGTAGATGGATGGTTGGAAGGACAAGAAGGTGCCTAGAACCTGCAAAAAAAGAAGGATGGTCATTAATGAAATGGTTTAACTTAAAAGGCTTACGAAAATATGAAATTGGAGTGGAGAAATGGATAATGCAGCGCATGGTCCGAGTCTCCATTGGCCTCAAAAATTGTGTCTTACGCATAAATGATTGAGCCCAAGTATCATTAACTAGTACACTATCAATTTTTTGGCCAATAGGATCATTTTCCCGATGGTTCCACCAAGTAAAGCGTGGACCAACATAAGCAAGATCAACCAAGTCACAAGGATTTACAAAATTATGGAATTGGAGCATGCCTAGATGACGTGAGGTATAATGGATGGACGAGTGTTCGAAAGACGATAAGATAACATATTAACCCCCCCCCCCGAAAAGACAACATACAACTATAGTTCATTAATTGAAAGAATAAGGTTATTTTTCACCAAGAAATAATTAGAAATGATACAAGTATCTAGCAATGTTAAATCTAGATATTGGTTTGGTTTCAGTTCGATATTTTTGGTTTTTTATGATTAATTGAAAGAATAAGGTTATTTTTGGTTTATTCGATTTTTGGTTTATTCGGTTTTTGGTTAATTCGGTTTTAACCAAAAAATCACATATATATATATATATATTATTTTTTATATATTATCATTTAAAATCTTCGCAAACATGTGAAAATTTAAGGGTTGACTTCACTAGACCCCCCCCCCCCCAAAAAAAAAAAAAAAAAAAAAANTAGACTCAAACTATTTTCTCCTCAACTTTGAAGCTCTTTACAAAACCACATAAACATGTATACTTCTTTCCCCACCACTCCAAATTAATCTATCTCATCACTAAACCCCTAGGTGATTAATAATTTTATTTGGTGATTCCATATTACATATACTTTTATGTAAAAGATGAGATAAATGCATTAATCAATAAGTCTTAAAAAAAAACAACAAGGACTATAGTCAGTGGTGATTCGAAAACCAACTAAGCTAAAAACAGGCTGACATCCTTAGATCAGCATATGTATATCCATGTTTCCAGACAAAGGAGCTTAGCTAAGAGGAAGCCCATCAAAAGCCACCATACTTTTCTGTGCAAGGAAGATAAACCACCTAAGAACAACAAACTCAAATTTTTTTTTTGTTTTGAGATTACACTAAACTGAGAATGGGAGTACCTCGACCATATTTGAGGATGAGACAAAGGACAAAGACCCTACACTACCAAGGAGAACCTCTAAGGACCAAAATCAAACTCCGACCAGGTCTAGCTAACCAACAAACAAAGCGCTAAAGGCTTGCTGACATCTACCCTAGAATCTCAAGAGATAAATTATTTTGGATCAAGTCATTGCTGCAAGAATAAGTTGTTTAAATTAGGAGAATCGGACAGTCTATATTGGATAATGGACCAATCTCTAAGAGAGAAATATTCAACTCTGAGGAGTATAAAAATGCTATAAGAGTGGAACAATGACTAACGGGTATGTTGTTGAGGCTAGTACTAGACAGAAGTTTAATTTACATACCTACTTTGGCTTTGGTTAAGATTCTTTTGGAGGCAACAATATCGCGTAACCACTCATCCTTAATGATAAATGATGAGGACATAGAATCAAACATTGAACCAACACTTGTACCACAAGTTAGGAAAGCTCTAATGACAAGTTCAAACAATAGGAGACATAAAGAAGGATTCCATGAAGTGGTTTATACCCTAATAACAATAATGGAACTTGGAGGCTTCATCAAAAACAACCCAGAAGTGAACTTAAGCTCGGATAGCCTCAATGAAGATTTACGAGAGAATTTTGTCCATTTGAGCCTCAACGAGACCTATCGTCAGTACAATCAATGTAATTATATTTTATTGACATGAAATGGAGCTCAACACAACAAGAATCACTCCAAGACTGTTCCTGAGCTAGAAGATACACTCAATACAAGTCACTTGGCCATTAGAGAGAAAACAAGGTCAGAAGAGGATTCTGAAGAAACCCACGTGGAAATACTTGAAGATAACTCTCATACAAGCCTAAAAGGACTATAATAAGAAGAAATCATCAAAGGATTCAAGCTGGACGGACCAGAACAAGCATAATCCATTTCAGTTCCTAAACTTCACTACTCGGGCCAAAATCAAGTATTTTAAATTTATAAATTTTATACAGGTGAAACTGAGTTTATCTAAGGTTTATAAGGCTTCAAAATAAAAACATTACAATCCTAAGAGATTCCAAAGAATTTTGTTTTAATTTATTTTGAGTTTACAAACATCTCTGCTTTGTGTGTTTAAACGCTTTGTTGTTTTATTTGTAAGTCCTATTATCTTGAGTCTTTGTTTTGAATTTGTGTTGACCTAATTAGGTCTTATGCTGAAGAACCACTATATAAGGTTCCCCTGCAGCCTTGTAAACCTCAGACCTTGTTGGGGTCAAAAATGGTCACGACGAAATTGATGTCTCAAACCTGTCGATCCAAGCATCAAACTGCAATGATCTCGATCAACAGAACAAACTAACTCAACCCACGATACTTCCGAAAGACCATATGGAATATGCTACTAAAGGATCGAGAAAAAATCATAGAATCTCTAAGCAATTATCTCTACACTCTTTTCTTCTTAGTCGAGAAGGTTTTTTCCCACTGGGTATTCCTATCACTATGGTTTTAACGAGGAAAGACAGTCCGCTTACATCCAATGTCGAGATCAAGACAAGCATACTCGGAATCAATGTCCAATAAATACGAAAGATCTTAACATATATGTTTACGGAATAGCGAATTTACATACGCTGAACAACAAACGTTATGTGCAAATTCGGCTAGGCAGTTGGTAGCTAAACATCACACGTTCAACTCGCCAACTTGGGAGCTGAACTACAAAAGTTCAAAACACCAACTAAAACGAATGTTCAGCTCGCTAGTTGGTGAGCTGACTTCGTCATGAACCTTTCGTCTCTTGTTTCGTATCATTCCGTGATAAGTTCCGAAATAATCATATAAACGGTCCCGGTTATCCTGAAGACCGAGGTCGCCCTAGCTATACGATTACTTACTACGACTTGCAAAAAAATCACGAAATCTTCCCATATGAAAACAATTGTATAATGGTTAATCGAAACACCAATAATTATACAATTAAGATCGTTATTCTTCAAAACAGTCACAAAGATGCGCTCATATTCACCGATCGTATAAAACGATAAACGGCTAACTCAAACGTATATGTATATACTACCCATGACTTCAAATCCAGCACACAAACATGATAAATAAATGTCAAGTTAAGGTTCTAATAAGCAGAGATAAATTTTATATCACAACATGCTTCAGAAAAGAAAGGATCATGCAATTTCACATTCCAAGGATGGTGTAGTCTTAGTTCAGATTTAATCAAAATGCATTAGACAACTAATAACCAGGGCATTGACACTACCTAAGGAAACATCATACTTACATGGTTGCTATCATCCTAGTTCCTTATGCAAATGCAGTTGACAAACTTAAATACAATCCTAACAAGCTAATGTAACTACATGATCACTTGTCTTTGAAAACAGTTTTAAAGAAAAAAATCGAATCTTTTTTTTTGGTTTTTATATGCCTTAGATGCAAAACTGAAATAAGAAAACGAGTAAACATCATTAGATACCTCCTATACTCTCCCCAAACTTAAATTACACAGTCCCTTATGTAATAAAAATTCAAAGAAGATTTTAGGACCAAAACGCAACAACAAAAAGAAAATATGCTATGGTATATACAATAAAAAGGATTTTGAGTGGTACTGCATTCAGGTTGAGTTGAAGAAGGTGGCTGAAGTGGCTTAGCATCTTTGAAAGTTCAAACTCTGTCACAAGGAGAGCAAGCTTCTGCATTTGTCCATCATTTCCTTTGTTTTCCATCTATCCAATGTTCAACATATTGTCTCACCGAGATGGTGCAGAGAATCTTCTGAAAATTTGAATCGATCAGAAACTTTCGGGCTCGATTAAAACGGCTCGACCAATATGTTCTTTGGGCTCGATAAAAAAAAATTCATTGGGCTCGACCAAATTTCTGCCACTTGTGATCGAGTTGGACTCGATTAGATTTCTTACGGGCTTGATCAAAACTATTTCGGGCTTGATCATATTCCTTCCGATCAAGAGTGGTTTGGGCTCGACCAAAATTCTTTCTGGGCTCAATCAGATTCTTCGTTCTGTCTAAATTAAAATATTTCGGCTCGATCAAATTACCTATGAGCTTGATCAAAGTGTTTTTCCGACTCGATCAAAACGTTTATTCCAGATCGATCAAAATGTCTATTCCGGCTTGATCAAAATGTATATTCCAGCTCGATCAAAATGTCTATTGATAAAAGTTGATCGAGCTGGTTCATTTAGCTTTATGAGACATTTTCTGGCCTTGATCATAACATTTTCGAGCTTGAGCACTATGTAGCATGGTCAAAACTCTCTTGAGCTTGATGTAAAAATGTTGGGTTTGCTTGTGACTTCCTCAAGTTGATTATTTCTTCCTCTTTCCCTATATCAAGAGTCTGCAACGCGATCTATTGTACCTGAAACACCCAAACAAAACAAAAATACTAAAATGCGTTGAATGAAGCATGAATTTATAATTTTCTATGAACAAGGATAGACATGGGACTTCCTCCCAAGTGAGCTTGTTTAAAGTCTCTGAGCTTAACTACTTGTTTAAACGCTATCAACCACAAGATGGTTCTCCAAATAGAACTGAGGTTCCTTCACCAGGCTTTCTTCCCGGACTTATCCAACCACCATTGTTCGGTTTGGCTTGGTTGTTCACTTTTGACTCCTTATCAGGTTCTACAACAAGTATGATCGTTCCATCAGGTAGAACCTCCTTGATTATGAAGTTCCTTGATCATTTTGGATTCACATCTCGTGGGCAATATTTAAGCCTTGGGTTGAGTATAAGCACTTGATCACCACTCTTGAGGTCCATTGTTGGGGTTTGATGCTCAAAACTGTTTTCATATGAAGTTATGCCTGAAGTGGGTTGCTTAGGTGGGCTTTGCTTAAACTGGTGCTTGATTTTAGAGTCAGCTTCTTCTAATAGGCAGTTTGCTCACTCTAATTTCCAACCTCAATTTTTTTGTTTCTTCTAATTCTGCAAAAACTTTTGCATCCGACTCTTTGGTACCCCCAAATGGCTCTTGATGCTCTGAAGCCTTGTTTGGGTCCTTCATCATCGCGTACTCCAATGAATCACTACTTAATTACCCATCTTCATCATTGTCCTCTTTCCTCTCCTTGATATAGAATAGCTGACTGTGGATTGTAGGCTTCTTTGTCTTGTCCTTGATGTTGAAAATCATCTTTGGACCATTCCCCATGTTCAACCTGATATTGCCCTTCTTGACATTGATCACAGCCCCAGCCGTAGCTAAAAAGGTCCTTCCTAAGATCAATGGATCTTGTCCATATCCAAAACCACAAAGTATGTGGGTATCTCTACACTCTTAGTCTTGATAGGCAAGTTCTCCAAGAGTCCATGCAGGTTCCTAATGGATCTGTTAGCCAAATTCAGAGATATGTTGGAGATTTTATATTCATTGAGCCCCATCTTCTTGGCAACGGAGAGAGGCATCAAGTTGATGGATGCTCCTAAATCGCATAGGCATTTTTTGAAGATCAATAGACCTAGTGAGCATGGTAGAGTGAATGAGCCAGGATCTTCTTGCTTCTCTGCTATTATGGCATTGCATTCATCATTTGGTACCAACATTCCTTGAGCTTCACCCTCCTTCATGTACTTTGCAAAGATTGTTGGGTACTTCTCTGTTATCTTTTTCTTGAACCTTGATGGGTATGTTATCTTCATAATGTAAGGTGAAGGAACGAAGGGTGTGTCCTTCTTCTGCGTAGAAGATGGTTGTTCAGTTGGACTTGGCTGTGATAACCTCTAAGAATAAGTTTTTGTAGGTTTTTCATTTTCAGCTTCATTTAGACTCAAAGTCCCCCAAACTTGAACCTCATTGTCCTCAATGACGTCGGTAGGAAACTTTGCAGTAGGTGTAGCTTGTACACTCCCCAAAAATATGGCATTGACGTGTGCATACTCCTTTGGGTTATGAATTTCTTTACCCGGAAGGCTATTTGTCTTTGGAGTAGAGGCAAAAGTAGAAGCAGTGATACTCTCCAAATAGTTCACTCGTGAGGTTAAATCTGTAATTTTTGTATAGATGGCAGTGAATGAAGAATCCATCTTATTGTTGAGTTCAACAAACTTTTTTGATGTTTCTAGTGCACCATTTCCTTGACCTTAGAGAATTTTTTGTAGCATTGCTTCAATGTTGGAAGGTGGAGCTGGAGGTTGTTGAGGGGTGAACCATGATGTGTTCCCCCTTCTTGTTGATGCTTGGGAAGAAATCCATGATTCTGTGGCTAACCATAATTGATGAAGGGTTTGCCTTGTTGTTGCTGTTATGGGAGATAGACCTGATCTTGGGGATTTTTGATATTTTTGCTTCAGTAAGAGAGATTGGGGTTCGTGTAACTGATAAAGCCTTTTTGTATCCCCCTTGGTTATGGACGTAGCTTATCTCCTCATGATGTGCAGTCACCCCATCTTGAACTTTAATTTTCTCTTCTTCAATAACAAAGTGCACTTGGTGATGTTGTTCTCCATTTGCAAATCCAACCGTCTCAGATTATCCAAACGTTCTTGTTCCCTTTTAGCACGAGAGTATTCTCGTTCAAGAGAACGAATATCGTCAATCGAGTGGAAGTAAGTCAGTTGATCCTCTGCTTCTCAGGTTGATACACATTGCTGTAAGTACCTAAAAACAAAGAAAACAAAATGAGAATGTGTGTAGAAAAAGAACTTGATCTCAATAGATCCAAAATCCATAATGTAACAAACAAACACCCAATCGGCAACGGCGCCAAATTGATAATAGGATTTGTAGGTCTTAGACTATTTAAATTCCCTACTGTACTATCATTTTCATTGTACCATATAGGGTGTCAATCCAAATGGGTGATGTTATTAACCACTCTAGATATGATCAAAACTATTAATTCAAGCCAAACAAGAAAAGAGGTTTTACTAACAATTGCTAAACGAAAGGAAAAATTTGGAAATAAAACAGAACATAAAAGCAATCATGCATAAACGAAAACTAAGGAGTAAACAATAAGTATTCTAAGAACATGGAAAAAGATGGTACTAGAAATGTAATCAGAGAAAACAGTTCCTAAGGATGGGGGTAATTGATCAGTGATCTTCCTTGATCTACCTAGGTGCTAACATACCTAAATAAAGAGCTATCCCTAGACAACATATTCATAAACAACAAAATTCAATCTCTTGAAAGATGATCTCAAACTAAGCAATATCTAGACCTGACTCTTGTTAACGGAACACTACCTAGCAGGCATGAAGATACAATCTGGTAAAGCCAATAAATACTCTAGACAGCCAATCTCTTGGGCTAGGAATGTAAATCTCTGAAATCACCTTGTTCACGCAATTCATCGGACACCTTTTGGGTGCGGAAATGCCTAAGTTCATATTTTAGTTGGTTAGAGGGAAATAAGCATTAAGGACAATTAAACAGAAGGGATCTACGAACAATCAAGCTTAGACACTTAGGAGAAACAAGGGTTCAGCACCAATCTACCGCATCCTTAGAAACCTGGGAAACTACTCACTACACATGGTGACTACGAAATTAGAAAACACAGAAAACAAAACTACTAAACAAATCATATGGATTAACTCTTAAGAATAGTAAGAACATCAGTATCAGAAATGCAGTTTATGATGATTAAAAGCAGAAAAATCATACATGCAGAAGATGATGATCAAAAACAGCAAGAACATGAACCAAAAAAAACAATGGTGATCATATAAAGCAGTAACATAAACTCTAAAAATGATGATCAAGTGAAACAGGAGCAAAACCCAGAAATGATAATCAACTTAGAAAACAAGATTAAGAGCATAGAATGGAATATTAATATGCACCAAATAACCTTAAACCTTAAACTAAGCATAAATAAGAGGAAATCATAACCAAAACATGAATTTCATAAGGATTCTGGGTTTGATAATCCAAAAACATTAAAGGGGAAAATAAAGAGAAAAATCTAAGAGAAAGACACAAAATAAAGCTTAAAAAGACATAAACTAAAGAATTGGTTCAAATGGAGGCGTGTTTAGTGTTTATATAGTGATTTTGGAAAACCCTAAACCACTAAAAGACAAATGATTAAAATCTACACGTGGTTAAGCTTGATATGTGAAGGAAAAGTCTGGCTTGAACAGGGGTCGAGTCGGGACTATAGGGGTCATCAAGTCATCGAGTAGGGGTCATCGAATATGTGTTTATAGGGTCATCGATTCGGGTTTTAGGGTCATCGACTCGGGTCAGCCGTGGTCGAGTTGGTGAAGACGGGAGGTCGAGTTGGATTTGCCCTTGAGGTCGAGTTATTTTTTAGGATCATGCATCTTTTTTAGGGTCTTGGTCGAGTCCTTTTTTAGGGTCATGCACCCTTTTTAGGGTCTTGGTCGAGTCCATTTTTAGGTTCATACACCTCTTTTAGGGTCTTGGTTGAGTCCTTTTTTAGGGTCATGCACCTTTTTCTGCTTCTCCAGATTCCCATGTTGTTCTGAAAATTTTCTAAGTACTTGAAATATCTCCGGAATGCACATGTACGCTAATGCTAATGCAGAACTACCTAAAAATGCAAACTTACTAAGAAATACCTACGAATGAAATATATCTACAACTAAAGGAGCCTAAAATGATGATAGATGACTTCCTAAAACACGTAAAATGCAGAGACATCAGATAACGGCTCACTTATGAATTATGGAAGAGAATCAAGCCCAAGCACGATGACGGTCGAAGCTTGTCCTGCAAGTCGTGAAGAAAATGGAAGGAATTCAAAAAAGGAAGATTTCCGCAGAAGAGTAAACCGGAAAAGGAAGATTACCGCATAGGATCGGAAGACGGAAAAGAAAGATGGATCAATCGTGAAGCCTATAAAAAAGAGACGAAGAGAAATGGCACAAAGACATTCAACTCTCCACACTGAAATACTTAGGGCTTTAGATTATTTTTCCTTTATTTTTAGTTAGCTGCGACTCAATTAGCTTTATTGGTCTCTGTTTCTAGATCTAGGATAACTCGCCAATAATTTTATGGCCGAGACTATCACCTGTTGTAACACACTCACGCGTAGATTCAGAATAAAAGTTCTTTTGCCCTCTTTCTTATTATTAAATTTGCGTTCTTATTAATTGTCTCTATGTTCTGATATGTTTATGTTTGACCCACAGAAATTCGGGATCTCTGAAAAATCGGGGTTTTCTCTAGTTTTCCTTAACTAACAGAAATCAGACAGTGTGAATTTTGGTTCCCACAGTTTTTGCGCTAGAAAGAGGGGGGACAAGAGATTTCTTTTACATCAAAGACAAGTTCAGACATGGCTACTGAAAGTCAAAAACGACCAACCAACTCGTGATGGTGTTCCACCGAACGACAACGTTGAGAAAACTCCACCAACGAATGTGACCGGCATTCGAGGAAATCAAGAACATATTCTTGGCTCTCAAAAAGAAGTCAAAAGAACATGATAAGCTGACAAGATCTCTCGTAAAACAGGTCGAAACCCTAACTACGAGGACCAGAGTCATCCTCCCACGTTGAACTACCAGCTCCGCAGAAGAAGACTCGACTTCGCGACTCCACTTGATAGAACACACAAAGGGAACCATCAAGAGAAAATACCAATGAGACAACTCCTGATGCCATGCTAAAAACCGTCAACAACCTTCTGCCTGTAGACGGGGAAACGGAAGAAAATGACAGCAACTTAACATAGAATCCAGCGAGTAGTCCGACTCTTATGATGAGGATGCGGATGTGCACCCAAGGACAAGAAGTAAACACTCGGCCCAAAAAGATCATCAGTTCGAAAAACCCATGACAAAAGAAGAAGAAAATCTCTTATGGGTAGAACAAGAAGAATTGGCCAAGAAGTAGGCTCAGAACATTCGTGATAAACGCCAACAAGTTCAAAAAGAAAATCATGATGACTTCAACGAAATTAGCAATCTTTGCGATTACATCGCAAAAACCGCTGCAGAAGTCCAGACGGTATAATCACAAATTTATTATGCTACCAGAACGGCACCAGAGATCGATCAAATTCTTGAAGAAGCCCAGATAACGCCATTTACGGCACATATAACTAAGGCTCGAATCTCTGACCCTGGTAACCAATCCAAAAGAACATCTACAAACCTTTCGAATCGCGATGGCGAGGTCCAACTAAGAAGCGTGAAAAAGACCCAGGCTTCTGTCTCCTTTTCGTCGAACATCTCCAAGGAGAGGCTCTTGAATGGTTCTCTTGACTGAAACGCAACTCCGTTGGAAACTTCTGACAACTCTCTGCAGTATTCCTCAAACAGTACTTCATGTTTATATATAGGGAAACCTCAGATGTTACCATGTGGAGCTTGGCTTAAAGGGAAGATGAATCTCTCCGAGGTTTCATCAAGTGATTCAAGGTCGTGAATGATATCAAGAGTCATTGGGATAAGTGATAAGGCAGCCATAGACGCGCACCAAAAAACTCTTTAGAACAAATCGAAATTCAGAAAGTGGATAGCCCTCAAAAAATCGCTTTCGATCCAAGATGTTGTTCATTAGGCTACAGAGTTCTTCACCATCGAAGAGGAGATGAAAGTTTTGTCACCAAAGCCTAAGTCAGCAAAGGCATCCGCAAAAGACGCTCGAGCAGAAATAAAAAAGGAAAAACCCTCATAACGATAAGTACGTCCATCACGAGGGAGAGGATCTTCAAAGAGCGCATAACTATGCTATCAACCCATCCTTCGAACAAGGATGATTGTCGTTTAACACCTGGACTCAAAACTTCTTTTATGATGAAAACACCTTCTGCAAGTTCCACCAAACAACGGGTCACTCCAAAGCGAACTGCAAAGTTCTCGGAGCAAGGCTAACGGAAAAACTACTCGCTGGAGAGATATCCAGTGTAAATGATCTCATCAGAGAGGCCAACCGACCACCTAGGTCCGACCAGACACCACCAGGAAACAACGCATCTCAGGGTCCCAGAATGAAAGGGAAGTGCAGAGATCCTGAGGAAAAAGGCAGTGATGTTAATCGCCACCGAGTAAACATGATAATCGGAGGATTGCAATACTGTTAAGATAATGTGTCTGCAATGAAAGTGTATCATCGCAAAATTGAATCGAGCGCCAACTGGCCCGATCACCTTCTCTTCACATCTTCCAATTTTCCGAATAACGCAATTACTTTCGAGGTAAGCAAAGACCTCGCAATTGACACCCCTCATGGCGACCCTCTCGTTATCGATTTCATCATAGGAGACCTCGAGGCCGCAAGATTCCTCGTAGAAACATGAAGTTACACCCACGCCAAAACCACTCAATGGTTTATTCGGAACAACAACCATGACTCTCAAATCGATTCACCTTCGGTCATGGCAAAAGATGTCACCAAAATCATAGAATTCGCGGTAGTCGACCATCCTGCCATCTATAACGTGATCTTCAGAACGCCTTGGATAAACTCCATGAAAGAGGTCCTATCAACTTACCACTTAGTCATTAAATTCTCGACGCCCATGGAATATACGCAATCTGGGAATGTTAGAAACAAGCAAGACTCTGCTTTCTAGCTGACCACAATCTAAAACGGGTCACAACGACACCAGTAATCGGACCCAAACGAGCAAAGATAACTCAGCCGTCAACCAAAAGCGCTTTGGAAAACCTGAAAAACACTTCAGAAAATTACGAATCTGATTTGTTAACTCGAGAAATGGCTTAACCTGGAGAAGGTGACCACGCCTCCGAGCCCAACATCCAAAAAAACGATGCAACCTATGCCCAAAAAAGTTGTCGACCCAATTGTAGCCACCACGGCAAAAACGGATGACGCAACATCAACGAACAAATAATCAAACTCACGGAAACAGACTAAACTATGAGACGGCTTGATCCCCGAAAAGGGTATGTAGGAAACTTTTCGAAAAAAATGTAGTTGTCCCCCTCTCTAAAAAAGGAGGTAGTGGATACTTATACGTATACTCATATACTCCCATATTTCAAAATATCCGTATTCATGTACTGGATATATTCAAGTACTTTCCTGCAATAACAAAAATGTATTCTTACCTAGAAATTTCGACTATCTCTTTACATCTTAAAAGTATTCGACTCCGCTCAAAAAACGCGTAATTAACAACAAAAATCATCATATAACCCGGAAATGAACATCATACAAACATTTCTCCTAAAAAAAATCAAACATTTTCATCATTCACATGGACAAGCATGCCCTTCGAAAAACCGTATGAACATCTCTCGAACACATTATAAAACACAAAATCTTCGAACGGAAAAAAACTTTCAAAAACAGCGAGAGTTTTCCATTTCTCTCCTTAAGCGAGAGTTATCCTCCTCGAGTGTCTTAGCTTTGACAAAAGCAGTTCGTGCTTCTCGCTTGCGCGTCGTGATAGCCTCATTTAACGCATGGAGACCCTGTAGGAATACCCACAAAAGGTTAGCAAAAACGTCCCTAAAAATGAAATCATATAAGCAAAAACTAACCCCATGCACCGGCGCGAAGCCTCAGCGTACTCCTTCGACCTCCCAACCTCTTTCGTAGAAGAAGGTTGAGTTGGGACAACATCGGGGAAGTCAAAGAAATCAGTCCCGAGCGACGGTATCGAGATCCGACTCAAACCGTCGAAGTTGTTTAAACAGACCCAGGAGTTGATCCTTTTTTGACTTGGGAAAAACTACCCACACCGAAGGTAGCACCCTCATTCCTCAGAGATCTTTCCTTAGCCATCGCAGGAAGCATCTTGTACGGAATAAATCCCTCCATCACTGGTTCTTCCTCCTCTTCGACAACCTCGGGATAGGCTTAGCGTTATGATAGGCAACGGTGTTCCAAACTCGCTGCGGCGAAAAATGATCCCAGTGAAGAGGATCGCCCCTCAGAAGGTCCCTAACAATATGCAAGTTTTGCGGATGCGAAGAAAGAGGATCGACAACTGCACAAAACAACAACACGCATTAGGAATCAATAGACTAAAAATATATCAATAATTCCACTACAGCACCCCGCGGACCCCAATTCTGTTTAAAACAGGAAATGTAACCTTTTCGACAGAGGCGCCATCAATCTGAACGAAAAAATAACGCTTTTTCCAATCACGGAGATGGGATTTGAACGATTGGGTTATCAACATATTATTTTGCGACGCCATATAGTACAAAATCAAACCACTTAGACCCCTCAGATGAAGGAACGTTGTTAGATAATCGGCATCCAAACTCATCCCTTGCTCATAGCTCATGACTAAAATGTCGATGAGGTGCTGGAGTCCGCGTAGTGTAATCTGACCGGTCGATAACCTGCATCGATTCAAATATTCAACTATGATTCCTGGAATGGGAAACCATAACCGGCAGTATAGAAGGTGTGCCTTGTAGCAAGTGAACCAACCACGAGGCGGGGCGCAAGCTCTTTCACCATAACTCGGAAGGAAAAACACTACATCATTTGGAACTCGGCAAAAATTCCCGAATAGTAGCCATGAAGGACTCTCGGCAGTCGCTCAGACTAGCATCATTGCTGTCAAACTTAGGCCTCGACGGACACCACAATTCGAGGGCTGAGACTCTAAGCCGCATGTTATGCGCCATTACGCCTCTACCTCCGTCGGGTCAATCGAGTGTCTTATAAATTCTATTTTTGGTACCACACCTCGTCCTGAACTTATAAGCTTTCAGGGCTAAAGATTGACGGTAGCGCATTTGTAGCAACACCCGTATTAGAATTCATAATGAAAATGGGATTGTAGTAAAGGATTTGGAGAACAAGGATTTTCTACCTTTGATAATTTCTTGAAAAGTGGACGAGTGAAGTTTAAAAAGGTAACTTCTCAAATTTATGAGAAATTTTTTACTATTCATCTTCAGAATTTTTGAGCCATCAATTCCACCTTACTCGCCAAACTAGCCTAAATCAACACCTCACAAGAACATTCCACTGATTCTTGCGAGTTTGGGGGCTGATCGTTGGGGTCAAAGACGGTCACGAAAAAATTAATATCTCAGAATCGTTGATCCAAGCATCCAACCGCACCAATCCTGATCAACGGAACAAACTAACTCTACCCATGATACTTCCAAAAGACCATAAGGAACATGCTTTGAAAGGATCGAGCAAAAAACGTAGAATCACTAAGCGATTATCTCTGCACTCTTTTGTCCTTAGTCAAGAAGGTATTTTCTCACCGAGCTTTTGATACACTCTGGTTTTAACCCAAATATATTCAATGCAAGTGCATAGCAAACATAGTAGTATATGAGGGATCGAAACCACAGAGACCAAGAAAGCACGACTCTCGGGTTTAAATCGAATTAAGCTAAGAACATAATATAGTAATGATTGTAATCAAGAAATGACAATAACGATAAAGTAAAAAATGGTTGTAAAGTAATTAACGAAAAACGCTAGGCAATAGAGAATTCCACAGGTATTCAAGTTAAAGGTTGAGGTTAACATGCAGGATTGATTACTGAAAATAGTTCCCAACTCAAAACACGACAATAGACTACTCTCCTCCCGAAGTGTTAGATCCCTATGCTCGAATTACTAAAGACAAACTCCCGCCGTATTTAGATAATTCGATCATGCATTGCAATTCAGATTCGATATGTTCATAAGCCCCTAAGACAATACTCCCGCAAGCAAAGGAACTTATTCATCTATATTAGATCAGATTTCTAAATCAAATCCCTTTGAGTTTATAATTCTATGATCAAAGAACTAGTTAACTACTCTAATTCATGTACTAAGAACAAATCTAGACTAAGAACTAACAAATTTCAATCCATTCTATTAAACCCTAACAATTAACCCGGTTTCCCCTAGGAAAAACCTAAAACCTAACAAGGTGACTACTCAGACATGATAACAAGAACATAAATCAAAGATTGAGTAAACATTGCAGAATTTAAAAGCCAAATTGTATATAAAGAAATAAGAGTTCAGAAATCCTCTCAAATACAGATGTAGATCTCTTCTATCTGAAAAACTCTTCAATAAATTGAGCGATAAAAGACTTGATAAAATAAAATAAGCCAAAAGAATTTTATAGTCTGAAAATAAAAAGAAAATAAAACCCAAATAAATAAAAGCTAATGATAGATCTTGACGACAACTGTGTCTTTTTGTTTGATTTCTCTCCAACTCGTGTAAAGGGCTCAATCGATCCACAGATGTATCAATCGGTCTGTGCTTCAAAGGGATTGATCGATCCAGGATGGATCGATCGATCTTATTCTCCATAACTTTTGTAGTGGTTTCGATCAATTGGATCGATCGATCTCCTCTTTTCCCAGGCTTGGATCGATCATTCTTCACTCCAAATTGATCTTTCTGTGTCCATTTGGTCCATTTACACTTGAATTCTCCTGAAAATAATCCTTTTTTTCTCTAGAAAACATGCTAAAAACACAAGGAAAACACTCAGATTACGCTAAATAGTAAGTATAAATATCCACTAAAAAGCGTTAAAACCGATTGATATCAACTACCATAGACTTAGATCTTTGCTTGTCCTCAAGTAAAGCAAAAAACCACATATGAAAAAGATGTTTGAAAAGGACCACACATGAACTCTCAGAATCTCAGCGACTCAAGTTCAGACACCACAAACTAAAAGATACCAATCCTAGACAACCACTGCAAATGAACTATTTACAACCACACAACCAATGATATACTTTCTACTCTAAATCCCGAATCAATCAAACCATCAAATCATTTCAACCAGCTCTCTAAATTCAATTAACTACAAATAATGCGTTCTTGCCTATGGGGTATCGATCAATGTCTGCTAAACTATCTTTTCTGTCAAAGAGCCCATACCTAATAGAGCATCCAACGACTTCTGGTTCTGACCCTTTTTCCCCTTTCTCACTTCCTCTTTTTTCTTTTTTTTCTTTTCTTACTGCTTTCTTTTTTCTTTTTCTATTTTCGCATTTTTGCGCTTTTATTTTCTCTTTTTAAGCAGCCAGAAATTCGTTGGGGTTGACTACATACTTCTAGGTCACGCTTTCAAACCTTTTTCTGAACCGTTTTTTTATTTTCTGAAGGGAGGGAGAGAAAGGATTCGGAGCATACTGAAAGAACTTGTCAGTTTTAGAGAGAACTGAAGAGAAAGATACCCAGCTTTTCAAAGTATAACCAACACCATAAGCAAGAAAAGTTAAGCTCAAATTTAAGTCATATACAATTAGAGCTAGCATCAAATCATCAACAATCCAAACGACCGGAAATTTCAAAAGCATAAAAATCATTCAATGGGGTTCCAATCCTAAGTGCGACAATTAATCTAAGTCAGTAGTCAAGTAGAGAATGATATCGAACTTACACCGGGTTAGTCTAAAATTTGTCCCAAGTTGCCGCCTCCTCTCTCTCCTAGTCAAACGCTCTCATCATCATCACTCCCATCCCGATGTGCTCTAAAACATGATGGGTATCTCATCTTTGCTATCGTGCTCCATATCCTCTGAACCATGTTGTGAGTCCTCTCGGCGGTACCTGCGGTCCATCTGATCGTCTTGGAGTCCGTGAAGTCGGAACGTCGAGGCAGTAGATCTAACTTACTATAATCCTCAAGTAGGATGGGTGAACCATCCTCTAGACTAAGATCCTGCTGCCATTGCTGAGTGGACCACCGACTCTGAACCTGCTCTCTGGGGAGTCTTGGCGCATTCGGTACACGTGCAGCTCCTCCTTGTAGGCGATCACCTCCCGGTAGAAAGCGAATGTTCTCCAGGGAAGTGATGCTAGTGATTTCCTGATGTGGCAACTGAATCTTGCACCTCTGACCTCCTGAATGCAGAAACATGTAGGCCTTGGTCTTCGTGAACCACTTGGTCGAGAAGAGATAAGCCCAATCAACACAGTTGGTCGTCTTAGCCGGAGTAAAAGGCCCAAGAGGAATCCCGACATACTGTAAAACTGGAGTAGCTAGACTACCCATCACCTCAACCCGAGTCGGGTTTCTCAATGCATCAATCTTTCTGCTAGCTAAGATCTTGAAAAATATCCATCCCAAGTTTGCGTCATGAAGATCTCGGTCCTGATCAGCCTCATATGTAACCATCGTGAAATGGCATAAGGCATAATGAAGGAGCTCAATATCTTGAGAATTGACCGCTGCCACCTTTGATTTACCAGAAAATGTGCAACCCAAGATCTTGAGTGCTATGCGGATAGCTGGGTTGCGGATGCCG